>JAAGNO010010146.1:42185-75845 GCA_033439905.1 Ceryle rudis
AATTAACATTTAATTTCATTATATGTTTAATTTCATTAAATAAGATAAAATAAATATATCTCTGTGTGTATAAATAAATGCACACACACATAGCTGCGGATTTATTTTTTTAATAGATATAGGTGTGTGAACACACACGGGCAAACATATCGATATATGTTGGCGAAGGCCTCCATTGTGCACATAATGACCGATCATATTGTGACATAATGGATTTGCAAAATAGAACGGCAAAGATACAAGAAAAAAAAAAATGAACCCTGCTGCAAGGACAAATTAGCATATTGTGAGATCCCTGCAGAGGAAATCAAGCATCTATACATTTCAGGCTACAATGTCCTGCAACAAAGAGATCGCTCCAGTTGCCTGCAGCCATATTTTTAAAGATGAGAAACTAATTAGCAACATTATCAGCACATCTTTATCAAACATTCTGTATCTCTCCCAGGTTGAAGAATGCTGTGCACAGGGAAAACACTGACTTTAACAACATAATAAGAGGGCCTCAGTGGGTTCTTAGTATAATAATAGAAAAAAAATAATAATAGTAGCAACTACAATAGACTAGATAAGCTTCCGTTTTTCCAGATCTCAGGTACCTGATATCAGTCCCTCTTCCTTTGGCCATAAATAGAAAGACCTTAATTTAACCCTATCCCAGTTTACTGAAAATATGGGTTACCTACCTCAGGGTAGGGTAGAGGGTGCTATGAGGGCAGAAAGGACCAGACTTGGCAGAGTCAAGAGAAGAGGTGAGAAGGTGTTCCTGGAGCAAACTACCCTCAGGGCTGCACGCTGGGGAGAAGAAGCTGGCTGAAAGCTGAGGAATGAACATATCCCCATGCACACAGTATAGGTGGCCCAGGGGCAACCAGAAAATCAAGCCTTTTGTGCAGATGGACCTTCAGGCTGAAAAAAAAATTAAAAAATTAAAAAAAATAACAAGGTGACTTCTCTCTTTTCACTGTGATAAAGATGGAGGAGACTCCATGGGCTGCCCATCAACAGCTGTCACTCTCAGTAAGCATCACTGGAGATCTCTGAAGTCCAGGAACAGCAAGAGTTGCTTTGTGTAAATTTTTCACAGCCTACCAGAGATTTCTACAAGATGTGAATACTCAGTCCAGAGAAAAGTGGTGAGCAGTGTTAAAACACTCAGAGGAGCAGCTGCTTTTATGTCACTTGTGCTGGCTGCTTGGTGTTCTCCACTGCCATGATTTTACCAAGAAACTCAAAGTGGTGCTTTTTCCTAACAGCCAGCATTCCTGCTGTTCTATGCATGTATTTTAAGTATCACTAGAAGCTTTCTGTCCTGCGTGCACCTCTACCTAAAAAGAATTCTAAAGCAGTTTTTGTTTTGTTTATATTAAGGCCACTGTTGGGATTTAGAGGAATGAAAAATTATGCTGGATCTGGTGCCACTGAGCACTGAAGGACTGAGGTTTCCACTGTGGGTTTTAAGAGTTTACATAAGAAACCCACCCCCAAGCTGTGCATACTGTGAGCTGCAGAAGTCAATGCTGCTGAAGGGTCAAATCATCCCTGCTGGGACGTGGTCCAGGGCAGTATAGATGGTCAAATGTGAGGCTCCATCAACTGGACTTGGGAAATGTCACAGGAGCCTGAAGAATAGTAAAAATATGGAAATATCTCCCAAGGGAATGTGTGTCACTCACTGCTCCTGTAAAGGAAATTGCAGAAAAATTTCAACTGACAAACATACCCCAGGAGCAGCTCTACCATGGATGACAAACCCATCACAGTGGGGAACATTAATTGCTGCACCCCTTCAAACAGCGTTCTCACCGCTCTGGGGCAAAGCAATTCGTAGGAGACAAACAACCCCCAGATCACGCAAATTGCCATGTTCCTGTGAAAATACCCTTCCTCAAATCCCAGATTCAGGAATAGCCCTCATTCCTCCCGCGAAGGGGTACAACATACTCTTGCCCTTCTCATCACACCCAGTTGTCACCAGGAGAAAGGAATCAAAGACCCCTGTGGAGTTTTTCCACCCAGAGAGCCAAACGCAACCGACATTCATTGAACAGTCCTCTGAACTTCTGAGTGTTGTGTCACCTCTAAATTGAGTGAAACCAGTCCAGAGGGAGTGTGTATTGCCAAAAGTCATTGTAGTTGCTGTGGTGACTTCCTTGTTCACACAAAACCCTTTCTTACTTTGGGAGCCACCAGCTAAGCTGAGCCCTCAAGCAGTGCTTCCTGCAGCATGGCTAAGGGACAGTGCAGGGACTCGAGCAAAACACACAGATTTCTTCACCAACCCCTATGGCTTTTGACTTGTACTGCAGCCCAACAGCTGTCCGAAAGCTGAGCCTGGAAACATGTTTGGTTGCATGTCAAGGTAGAGAGGCTGGAGGAAAATCAAGGCTATACAAATCACTGGAAATCTATGTAGCATCTCTATGGTACCTAAAATGTTTTCACGGTGATTTAATCAAAACATCCTCCAAGCCCCACATATCAGGAGTGTTTTATTTGAAAAACAAATGAGGTGATGGGCCAGTCAATGCCAGAGCTCAGCTCAGAGGCACTAGATTTAAACATTGTTGTGGAATTTTGGTGCTTTGGCTCCCAGCAGAGCCCACAAAGCAAGACAGCTTTGCTGAAAGTTGAGCTTGGAGCATGGGGCTGGCAGATATGACATAGGACTTATGGAAGATCTCTGCTCAGGGATCTGGGAGTTTAAAGACTTATGCATACACATGGAGTAGGCTGAAACCCACCCTGAGTGCTAAAACTAAAAGGAAACTCATCCTTTGTTACCCATCTACTTTGTATTGCAGATTTCCATTTTACCCATCCCCAAAGATGGGAGAGCAGCCATAGGGCGAAGACAGGCGTAAGCTGGGATGGCCACTGGGCAGCAAACTGAAAGGCATCACAGACAGATGGAAACAGTTCATAGCAATTACCCAACTAGCTCAGTGACTCCTGAAGCTGCCCCGAGACTGCAGCCAAATCTGGGACAAAGCTGCAGACTTGCTGATCCAGGATGTGGCTTTTGGTGAGACCACAGGATGCTTCTGTTGTGAAGAGTGGGCCCCGTCAAATGCACAAGCAGCTCATGTGGCTAGCAAAATATAGAGCCCAAGGGATTTACATCACTCTTATCCCTCTGCTCACCACAGAGCTCTGGTCTCATAAGCAGCTGAGTCACAGTCTCAAGGGTTCAAAACCAGCCATTTACCTGATCCTTCCAGTTGGGTGTTTGTCAACAGGGTTACAAAGCAATTGTACAAAACCAGAGGTGCTGTCATTCTTCCTGGTGAGTCCCAGTTGTGTACTCTATGTATGGTGGTCAGCAGTAGATCATGCTTAGAAAGAAAACATTAGTGAAAGAGCAGAGGGCCAGAGAGGTACAATATTGCTGATCTTGAAGGGGCAACAGCAAGGACTCTGCTGAAACACCACTCAAAATCTTTAGCGCTCCCAGGAAGGCTGGACCAGTTAGAAAGAGGGTTTTTTTTAAAAGACAGACACATTTTCAGAGGCCTTAAAAATAGAGTGTGCTGGCAAGGCTGGAAAGACAAAAGGAGCACGAACTACCAGGAGACAAGGCAACAGCCTTCTGGCACATGAAAAGCATGCTGCAAAAAAAGGTAAAGGACAATCTGGTTTCCTTGTCCAGAGCGTAAAGGACAAGAATTCATGGGATTAAGTTATGACGAGGGATATTCAGTTTAGATAGGAGGAAAAACTTTCCAGGGGTTGGAATAGCAGAGAACTGAAATGCATTTTTTTCTGACCAGGTGGACTCTACATCGTTAGAAGCAGTTTTTAAACAGATTTTTAAAACAAGTCAAGAAAAAACCCCCAGCTCTCAGGAGTGCTGCTGGCATTGCTGGTACTCTTTCATTCCTTCCGGCACTAGAATTCTGTAAATCAGTGTAAATACCCGTTACAAGTTGTACATGCTCTTTGGAAAGCTCACTTTTAAACATGGCAGAGACAAAAAAAAAAAAAAAAAGAAAACTTGCTTAAAGGAAGATGGCATAATGACTACAGAGAGGTTTATGGCCCTATAACTTTTGGGGGTTAGAATAATACAGTCTATGATAGGTAACTACTTACAGTGTCAAGTTATTTACATAGTTTTAAATATTCTCATAGTGACTTACTAGCAGCTGCCTGGTTCTGTTTGAAGCTGTGAGCTGCTAATATTTATTTATCAAAATACTGTGTATAAGAATGACATCTAAGGCTGGAAAAAACTTTCTGCATTGTCCCAAGTGGATAAAATTCTGCTCTGAGATTCAGCAAAAAAATTGCAGCTGTTTCTGCATACCCTGTTTCAGCACATAGTTGGTATGAGTTACGGTGGCCTTGGGAACATAGGATCTTTCAGCATCCCACGCACCTTCTCCAGTGCTGTTCTTCACCTCAATAAATCTCATTCCCCTTATACATAGATACAGACACGCACATATGCAGAGAGATATTTAAAGTCGACCCCAGTGACTGGAAACAAAGAATATTATTTCAGATGTGCCTAACAGATTGGGTTAAAAAAAAAAAAAAAATTAAACCAGCCACAAACAGCGCTTGAGTACCCACATGCCAAGTTTAATCCCCTCGTTAATTAAAAATGGCCGAATTATAACCCCTTTCAAAAATTAGGTTTACAGTGGAAATGCCAACTGAACAGACCCTTCACTGTTACAGCCCTGCTGGCGCCTCCAGAACACAATCGCAGAACGGCAAAACATATTGGCACCTCCTGTACAGGCAATTGAAATACCCGCTCGGTGCCATCTCTCCCAGTTAATTGCTGTGTGGAAAGCGGTCCCCATACAACCTCTTTATCTAGCTGCTTCAGAAGCGCTGCCTCCTGCCACGCGCACTCGAGGGGCACGCTTGGCCAGGCTGCCGGGCTTGAGTGCCAAGCTCGGCGAGCTCGCCGAGTCCATTCTCCCCGCCCCGAAAGCGGCAGCTGGATCGCTGCGCGGCTCCCGGGCTGGCGCCTTGGCTTGCTCTGCTCTTGGCTGGTGCGGGGCCGTGCGACAGCTTGAGCATCGCTGGGCGGGATGCTCGCTGCCACCGCTGCTGCTGGGCTGGCTCAGCAGCCTCTCCTTGCTTTGCTGGAGACAAGCATTCCCCAGGTCTCCACTTTACTTGCTTTTCTCCTTTGAATACCAGCAGAGTAACCCTAAAAAACTCACCTGCTTTGAAAACTTGCTTGCTTTTGCACACATTACATCCTCTCCTGTCCATTTTCTCTTGTTCTCCACTTAAATCAAAGAGGTTATGTAGCAATGTTGCTCTTATGTTATGAGTTTCTTCAATACCTTGTAGGATGTAACGGCACCCTGATATCAACTATTAAAACATACCATGCCATGGGTAAATACAGGCTGTAAAATGGCTTCTGCCTTCACAGACTGATTCCCTGCACAAATTTAGGACCAGGGGCCAGATCTCCCCAGGAGCTATGCCAGTCCACACCAGCTGTCAGCATAGCCACAGAAGATCATGTATTTCTGTTCCACCTCGTCTCATCATCACAACTGTCAGCTCAGGGCCCACTATAGAATATTTATCAGTGGTGACAACAGGAAAGAATAGAAATATCAACTCTTAGGTTGACTTTTGCAAAGTCGGTAAGTAGAAAAAATTACCATTTGTCCTCATAAAGTGATTAAACATGTTGGGAAAGATATGGAGAAAATAAACAACAAAACCCCATCATACTTTGGGCTTAGGGGCAGGTTGCCTTTTGTTTAATGAAGGGTTGGCAAAGACTTACACTGCATGAAACTTGACATCCCGCTCAATTCATCTACAGAATTGTGAAACAGAGCAGTCCGTGAAAGCACCAAAGTGTTGGCTTATCTGTGGGTCTGGCCATGCAAAAGTTATACACAGTGAAGCACTAGGGGTTGCTTTGCACCATGAGACAGTATAAGTCTTTGCATTTACATACCAGCTGTCATAGAGGCTTAACCAAAGTGTTTCCAATTTCTTTTTATTGTATTTTGTGTTGTGTTTATGTGTTGGAAATCGAAGCAAAGAGCCTGCAAGTCAGGGTGAAAAAAAGGACAAAGACAAATCAAAGGAGGTGCAAGTGGAATTCAGGTGCTTAAATGCACAGAAAGCAATATTTAAAACTCCCTGCTCTGCTACTGTCTAAGCTTAGCAATATCTAAACGCTCAAAGTATAACTCTTCATTAATCAAAAATGATTCCTTTCCTCTACAGTGCTCCAAACCATTCACAATCCTTGCTGGAGGGTCCTCAGTCCAAGCCCCCACCAAGCATGGTCCCCTCCATCCCACAACCAAGCCTTGTCATGCTCCAGCACCTTCCCTGTCTGCCAAATTGGGGCAATCTTAGGGCAAAAGATGAAGGACTCCCTGCGTCCCTGTCTGTGAACCGTGCCTGGCTGGAGGAGCTTTCCAGAGACCTCACATTTGAGACAAAAGGGGAGTGAAGGTTGATCTGCATGGTCTGCCCTTGCCCCAGCAACCACCTAACTGACTTACAGTACCATCCTGTGCCTCCACCCAGAGGGTGGCTGAGTCTGACTCTTGTCTGGAGCCCCTAAACCCCAACCACCAAACAAGAAGGAGAGATCCATGGGTTTCCTGCTGGGGAGACACATTTCCAGGTGCCCCACAGGGACTCCAGCTTTGAGCACTCTGCCTACAGCTGCAAAGACAGTCTGTGTCAGGGGCTTGATGTCAACTGATTTCCTATCCAGGCTGCTCCTTCCTTGACTAGGAAGACACCACTACAGAGAATAAAACCATCTTCCTGCCGACCTGATTATATTTATTGTAAAACACGGAAACAAATGAAATCTCTGATTGAGAGAGAAGGAGAAAGCTTTTAATCCCACTCTATGATGCTTGCCAGATTGACATGTCTAGAAATACAAATGGAAGAGTAATTATACAAGGCTTACTCACATTGTTGTTCAGATTTGTTTTTTTCAAATGTAGGAAAGAGGGGACAGAAAAGGCCTGCCTTGTTATCTTCTTTCCATAGCTCTTTGTGCAAATTGGTTAGAAATCTAAGTTCAAGATGCACAAAACTACTAAAAAAAAAAAATCTTCTCCTCTTAGCTGCGGCACAATCACAGCGTTATGGATTGATACAAGAGAAAGGAAAAAAATAAAAGGAGGAAAACAGCAGCTTGGGGCAGAGACATTTTTTCATTGTTACAAGTCCTGTAGTTCTTCACAGAGGAAGGTGGAAACGTGTGTGCTGCCCAATCCCCATCATTTTAAAGTTATGGGAGCAATCTCTAAAAATATCCATCAAATCTTTGAATTCAGTCAGTAAACAAAAGTGATAGAGAGGACCAAGCACTGAAGTGTCTGGCAAATTACAGGCACTAAACATTAGGAAAATATACGTCAGGGCTTTGGGTCGGGCGAGCTCAGCATAAACGCATTCCTTCGAGGGCCCTTGAGGACACTGTACTTTTTAATTGGACTTGTACTTTCAATTTGAGATCCGAGTATCCATTACACAAAGCATTTTTTTAAAAACACAGAATAGACAGGATTCGTCTTGCCTCATTCAAAACATCTATGCTGGAGACAGCTGTATTTTACTAAGCCTCCCATCCTTTGCAACCGTGAAGAGAAACAGGCACTTCTACAGCATGCTCAGCTGACCTATTTTAGATATCAGCTTTAGGGCGAGATGAATCATGCCTTGAATGTGCCAATTTCCCTGTGGTTCCAAAGCAAGACTAGACAACCAGTTTATTTGCTCAGATGAATCCCATGTGGCTGGGGCTGATAGACTTGTGCTACGATCTGGCTGAATGTGAACTGTCTCTGGTCCCGAGTCTTACACCATCCTACAGAGAGTCCTGTAAGTTGGATATATGAACTTGGGTAGTGATGCACTAATTCCATGGTTTACCACCAATACCAGAATTGTCTTGCAGCTGGACAGCTAAAAAATTAAGTGGAGGGAATCAGCTCTGTAACTATTCACATACCTTCAATGCAGTAAGGAAGCCATCGCTGCTTCGGTGTTCCTGTATTAACAAGAAGGACCACAGA
Source organism: Ceryle rudis (assembly GCA_033439905.1). Lineage (NCBI taxonomy): Eukaryota > Metazoa > Chordata > Aves > Coraciiformes > Cerylidae > Ceryle > Ceryle rudis. Next base: position 50,222 of record JAAGNO010010146.1, read on the forward strand.
AAGCAAAAGAAACAGCAAATGCAAAAGCTACTTGCCCAAAGCCATACTGGAAGCATGATGAATGTAGGACTAGAAGCTATTTCTTCCATCCTGCTTCCTGCCCCGTTCAGTATTCATCATCTGAAAGTTTGATCATTTCTTCTAAACACTTTCATTATCTTTGGAAATTTTTCACCCTCCCTGGGAAATCTTGCCCTTTGTATTTTAAGAGCAGACCAGCTATGAGAGGTTTTCAGAAGCCTCCAGCCCCTTTATTCCTCTTGGAACAATTGCAGCACCAGTCTGTGGTCTGCAGTGAGTGACTGTAGCTGTGCTTTGGTGGGTCCTTAGAAGTAAGTTTGGAAAGCAGCGACTGTCCCCAGGTATCATCAGTGATGCCATTAACAGTGGTGTTCTGACAGTTGTCATGGTTCGCTAATGAATCTGGATGGTTGCCTTTGAGAAACAAATCACCTTAAACTTTTATGTTGTCTCTAGAGCTCTTGTTTTATAAAGACTGAATCAAACAATGGCAGATTCGGCCTAATTCCAGCAATGTTGGTATGGATCTGCAGTGGGGATAATTTGCATTTTCAGGTTTTGTTTCTCAGTGGATGTATATTAATGCCCCAGATAGCAGCATCAAGAAAATAATTTACATTCCAGTCTTTCCTCCTTTGGTGAGGACTTTTTCTGAAAGGCAGCTTTATAGGTAAAGATTCAGACTGCACAGGGACATTGAATATTGAACAGGAGCTTTCCTTCCAAATTTTGTTTCCAGCTGGGCTTAAGAAAGATAACAAGAGTTTTATATGTCTGATTAAAAAGCCAACACTCCAAACTCTGCCTATGTAGGTTTTTGGCATGATTTCTCTTATGGTCATAATCCACTGCTTGCCCATTTCAGCTGCTAAAGCACAGTAGACAAGACTTGAATTCCAAATATTATTCTCATCACCATGGTACCCTGTGCACAGATCCCCAAAGGTAATTAAAGAAGTTTGAGGCTCTGACTCCAAAGGCCAGCTCCATAAATAATGTCAGCTCTCACAATTAGTTGACATTGTGTTCTGTTTTGAGACTTTTGTTCTGCAGGGACCAAATCCAGAAGTTGCCTTCCCTCCAACAGACAAGGAGAGATCAGGGCACTCCAGAGAGGGAAGGGAAGATAGACTCGCCCAAAAAAACACACACAGAGAGGAGAAAGTCACATAAAACATGCTGCACACAGGGATACATCTGCAGTCACCTCTCTTGGAGGCTTCTCACCCAGGCTTGCAGGGAAGCAGCTCCATCTCCTCAGGGTCTTTGGACAGTATCCTCCTCTCCTGAATGTCCACGTTAAAACCTTTGTTAAACACAAATACAACCTGCACACGAACAACAGAAGAAGGGGTTTTTGGTCACTTCCTCCTTCACCTCCCAAATCCCCAGCAATTTTAACTGTGAGGTGACAAAGCAAAGACCCTCTGCTATGCTGTTTGGCTAATGTTCCCATAAACATTGGAAATCCCATATTATTTTCTAGCTTTAAAGATGTTTCTCCTTTTAAAGGTGGCATGAGAGGCACAGGATTGGTACTATTTGGTTGCATGTCTACTCCCCTTTAGATCCTGCAGCTCCAAGTCTTTTGCTTCTGTCCACTCCAAGGCTGAGCTGCTGATGACCCATCTCAGGTGTCTTGTCAGTCCTAAACACAGTCAATTAATTATCTTCTGAGGAAGACTTGGTCAAATTGCCTTTTCAGTTGTTAACATCTTTCTTGAAATTACAACCCTAAATTATACCATTTGCCAAAATGTAAAGGCTATGAAGAGAATAAAACCATTGGGAAGAAGAGATGTGTACTGTTTCCCTCAAGTTCTCTTCTGTCCCTGCCACCTTCCATCAGTCTGGTAAAAAGCTGTTTGCAAGACCCTCTTGAAATGAAGACTCTAATATTCAATCACAAATAGATTAGCCTTTGACTGTACTTCACTCCATGCTACACTAATAGAATCAGCATGGGAAATGTTATCCCAGTAAGAGGTTAGGGAGAGGATGGAAGACCAGCTGGTGCTGGAGACCTAAATTATAAAGGTTTATTTACCATGAAGTATGACTTTTATTTGCTTCTGACTTTAGGAAGTAGCAATGCTGGAGACGAAACACACAGCATGAGGTGTTCAGCCATGTACTTGAGGGCAGGTGTGCTGCTGAGTCACTGCTTACAGCGCTCCCATCACACTGAGCTTGAGCTGACCTGTGAAAAGGATACAGGGAAACTGGGATTACTTTGGAGAAGTTAATTCAGACCTAAAGCTGCCTGTGCATACCATGCCCAAGGTGTTACAGAAGGCATGAGGAACTGCAGGAGACCTGGACATAGCTTGGGCACTCAAATGTAGGAGTGCAATCCACAAAACATTTATCACCTGAGGCTCCTGAAGGGCCATAAACACATAATTTTTGCCACTGTAATTATCCAGCTATCTAGAGTCTTGCTACTGCACTCAGAAATGCTGTCATCTCAGCAGGACTGTGTGAGTTAACATCTATGTCATGTACACGCCTGTTGGGATCTGCAAATTAGGTCTTTCTGTGCTTAAGTTTCCCAAGCAGTCTCAGCTTTTTCTTAGGTATGAAGCACAGGGGAGGAGATATTTTGCACAGATTTTCTCTCATGACCTAGAAGCTCAGACACCTCTTTCAAAACAGGAGATAGGACACATCACCTCCCCTCCCAAAACTGCCTCATCACAGGAGGAAATCCAAAGCTCAAGAGAGAGCGAGCACAAGATTGTGCAGCCTGCCGATAAAAGATTTGACCCTGCAGAAAGGACTTGGGCTTCCCAGTTGCTTTACAGTAACCACATCTGCATTTTGCATTATTTTCAGTGAGTCATACTCCAATTCTGCACATCTGCTGCCTCGGCAATAGAAGAGATGTCTGATTTCCTACAACATAAACTGCCCTCGTAAGATAAATGCATTATATTTATGTGATGTGCACTGTCATATGCTCTCAATGCCAGGATAAACCAGAGTTCACGGCTTTGGAAAACAGAACTGATGATGAGCATGATTAAATCTCTAAGTAACTTTTTTTTTTTTCCTCCTCTGAGATGTCTTTCCTGAAGTCACAGAGAGGGATGGTCAATATACACATGTGTCACTATTACTTATGTCAGTAATTTAGCAGACAAGACCACGGGATTGACATGATGGCCACAGGGCCTGTATTTAGGTCACATATGAAATGAATTATCCTTATCTTCCCCCCTGCAACATCTCCCCTTCACCCACAGCCTTGTCTGGCACAAAGATGAGGAAAACTAACCCACTGCTTTCCAAGTGACTTCTAAGCACAACAGCTCCTAAATCAAGGTACCAGACCATATTAAATTGGTCTACCCACAACAACTCTCTGAACTGTGTTCATCACCATGCAGTTACTGCTACAGATCTCAGTGACAAAGATCTGTGTGTGAGTTTATCTTAAAAAAAGACCAAACCAAACCAAACCACCACCACCAACAACAAAAAACCTACACATGCAAAATTTGGACTAAATCTAAGTCACTGCCTTGTATGAGCTCAAATGCCTCATGGTACCTCTCTCCAGCTTATGCTCCCCACTTCACCTCTTCTACAGAGTGGACTGTGCAGCAGAGAGACAACTTTAGGCTGAATGATAGACTGAAAGTAAAGACTACTACCCAGATGACAACCTGACCTAATTGAAGATGTCCATGCTCACTGCAGTGGGGTTGTACTAGACAAATTTTAAAGGTCCCTTCCAACCCAGAGCATTCTATGATTCTTAAGTGCCACCTCTAGGAAAACAACTCCCTCATTCTCCTTTTTAAAGGATTTTTGGTTTCATAAAGCACAACAAACACCCCATGCTGCCCAGATGCGCAAGCATCCATTACAGAAGTCAAAACAGAAACCTACAACCAACACAAAGGCACACATCCCTACCTGAAATAAAGACAAGTTTGAGTCTTTGCAGGGTTGAAGGACAGCACACAAAGGAGTTTTCTGGGTGTTTGGGGAGTACATTTGCAGGACATAGTGGATATAATCTGAGCCTGGCAGCTAAAGGAGCCCGAATCCTTCAGCACTCAATTCTTGGGTGCTTAAGGGACAGAGAGCCAGTGAGGGGAGGTCAGGGTGCTGATGAAAGAGGTGTGGAGCTTTAATCAGGGAAATTTCTTCTGTTTGATTCTTCCTGGACACCTAGGAACTGACTCTCTATACTTAATTTATAAATTAATACAGTATCATCAAAGCCAACAATCTTCTGAGTTTCTCTCCTGAGTCAGCTTTGTAAAACTCTGCATTTTTGGCCAACCATTCTGATGAAAACTGGCAGCAACTCACTTTGCTGCACGCCCCAGAAACAAAGTATTATCCTTGCATGAAACCTCCCACTTTTCACCAGGCTGATAGGATCCCAGCATCCCCTCTCTGGAGGCTGGCCAGGTCAGACGAGTGAGGCATGGCAGAAATTAAGCAGAGGTTAAAATCACTGTACAGAAGGATAAGGCAGTAGACAGCGTAGACCACGGGGAAACAGGAAGGTGGGATGTCCTGCCTAAAGACATCTGCCTGCAAAAGAGAAAGGATGCACATTAGAAGCAAGTGGGCAGTGAAGAGTGTGTGCTTGCGTGGGGGTGTGTGGAGGCAGGGGCAGGTGCTGGACACCCACAGATGCCAGGAAGTGCAGTGGGCCAAGGTTCAAGCAGAAGGAAGTAGAGGCTACTGGGGAGGTGACCTCCAGTCACTCATATTAAATGTACATATCAAATGTAAGCCAGGTCAAAGTGGTCAGATGACATTCAAATGAAGGATTTCTCCTCTCCACAGCAGTTTAGAGTCTATTAGACCACGGATAAAGACAGCCAATTTAGGCATGCTTTTCATTGCACTTTAGCCCGTTCCATAATCACCGCAAGATAGAATTTGGCTTTAAATCCATCATTTTTCATCCCAGGGACAAAGCCTGTTTTCATCCAGTGTGCCAAGACATTCTATGAGATTAAAATTATGTCTCTTGCAAGACTGTCAAGATCCTGCCTTCAAGGGTCTCTTTCTAATTCTTTTCAGAGGCTGCCAGACTTGCAGGGCATAGTGCTAACTTCAGAAGACGTGGGGTGGAAAAGTCTTTTTAAAATGATTTTTAAAATCAGAGGAAGAGAGAAGGCTATTTAATTCCATACAGAAAATCACTTCTTCTTCCTGCCAAGCAGCAGTGGGAGCACAGGCCTTGGAGTTCACGGTTCAAGAGTGCAATCATTTGACATGCAGTCATTGCCAGGAGGGAAAAGGAGAGGAGGCCAACCTAGGCAGAGACTCTGTGACTCTGACCTTCCAAGAGAAAATCCCAATTTGCAGAGCTATCCTTCAAGGACCTGGCTCCACAGACATTCATTGCATTCATCTTCACCTGGGCAATCAGAAAATAATGATAACAAAGGAAGCAAGGTTGAAAAGTCTGTACTTAAGCTTATAAGGTTAGGGGGAAAAAAAAAAGGGGGGGGGGGGGAAAGGCTGGCTATTCCCTCCCAACAACAGCAACCAAAAAAGCTCTCATCAGGATAGCACTTGGATTTTGGAAGAAGGTTTAAAGCTTTCACTTTTCTGTCTCAATATTTAATCAGGACACTTGAAAATGCAGAGAAGCAAAATGACAACAAGAACAAAACAGAGACACACCCCGCCCTGGGACTCGTCTGATGCTTGGCATTGAAAAAGCCACCAAATGACAGACGGTGCTGTGGTAATTCATGCTCGTGACATTACAGTGATTGGCTTTAAATGCACTCACCAGTAAATTACCACTACTCAAACAAAGGGCACTGAGGAGAGAGACATACAGAAAGGAATATTCAAGGTTCCTGATTATTTATCAGTTGGCTGAAACATTCAGAGACCAAAGAGAGCATTATATATCCTACCCAATCAATCACCTCACGGTGAACGATTTTACGTTCATATCAAGTGAAATTTCCACTAAGGGCTGGAGGGGAAGATGCGCAAACAGCTCAACTTGGCCAAGGTAGCATTAAGATAGCATTAAGAGGCCAAAAGTTGAAGCCAATAATAAACTTGATTTCATCCAAGCCCCATGTGACACAGAGGCTTCAGCAACACAGGCAGTGAACTTAGATTCCCAGAAGCCACAGCAAGGATGCTTCATTAGAGGGAAGCTATCAGGCTAAATACATTTACAATTTCAGTGCTACCATCTTTAATTAAAATTAAGGATATTTAGCCCAACTAACTTATTCTTCTCTCCTTGCCCTGTACTTTTTTTCAGCAAGCAGCCACCTAAACAGCTTAAAGACTTTGGATTTCACGAGCTCACATTTTGGCTCTCCCACGCTCTATAAATGTTACGCCATAAAAATACCATGCTGGAGAACAGCTGAACAGAACTTTGTCTCCGATGACATTTTAAACTGTTCAGGAAACTGAGTCCAAATAGATTTTTCTAGTTGTCTTTAAAAGTAAATAAAATAAATGCTACTGCTACAAATCACTTGTGTTCATCCATTAGTGGACAATAATTCCAATGTGTAATGATTAATCTGTAAGTGCTGCGTGATGGGACACACCAGGCTGGCAGCAAGAGATAGCAATAGGAGACAAAGTACTCAACTGATGTTTCTAAGAAACCAACCTGAAAGGCTTGTAAACTCTTCCAATACTTAGTTTTTCCTCTATCATACTCACATTTGCTTTTCATTACAAACTCATTGCTGAAGAGCAACTGTAGACTGGGTGCTGGCTTTTTACAAAGGCATTCTTAAAAACATTTCCTACAAGGTTTAAAAGAAGTTTCACAAAAATCATAAGGTCCTTGCATGTGATAGCATCCCTCTTGTTGATGCCGTCTCTCAGACTGGATTTGGTCTGTTCTTGATGACAATGTACGTAAGAATTTCTGCATGAGCCATGGGAGATAAGGAACCCTGCCGTTTAAATTGCCATTGTGCCGGATTGCATGTGAGTGATAACTTAGCACTAGCATTTTGAGATAGAAAATTACTGCGTATTTTACTCTCTTGTAACCTTCTCTTCATCTTAAACTGTCTTTCATATGATAACTTGAAAGAATTTCCCAGACCTTCTATCTTTAATAAAAGTTAGACAAAGCCTGAATCATCCGGTAAGTTTGGGAAATGTTTTGCTACAGATGCATTTTTAAATAAACATATTATTCAAAGATCCCAGTGCACACTGTTAAAGGGGGATATGCTGCTGTAACTCTTCACATTTCTACCCAAACATCTCACTACATCTGTGATGTTGCTGCGTCACCTAATGTCAGCACGTGCAATTTATAGGCAAGAAACTGAGAGAGGAAGAACGTGCTAAAAAAACCCACCTTGCCTATAGCAATATGCAGAGAGAGACGATGCCAGGGCTGGGAATTAGAGCTCAGTTGATTTCTGGTATCCAGTCCCTTGCATAATTCACTAGGTCACAGTGGCAAGATTTAAATATGAGACTAATTGAATGCTCACATAGGAGCTACTGCTCTTATGGTCCAGCCTGATGCAAAGTCGGAGATGGAGAAGGGTACAGAGAAGAAACTGAGGTCTCTGGAGGAAAATCTGGGGGAAAAAAAATAGCTAGGAGAGAAATCTTCTCTGACCCTCTCCCGTTATCTCAGTGGCAGGTTAATTCTGGATGACGATTTAAAAGTCAAACACAGTTAATCTATTTCACCAGGGAAAATAAACCATGTCCGCAAATCCCTGGTGACACGGATGAAAACAGAAAGCACCTGGGCCTCCAGTGGGTTGCTATAAAGCCACTTGCTGAGCTCCTCAAGAGCCACAAAACTGCCTTCAGCGGCGGGGCCATCTCAGGAGGTGTGTGACCACACACCCGGGGTCATGCTGGAGGCATCCGTGAGTTACCATGAATAATGATAAGCAAGAACACATGAGGGGATAACAAATATTAATGTTAGGGGGATGTCTCTAAAGGAAAATCTTCTCAAAGTTCTGAAAAATAAAACCAAGTGGGCCAGGGCAATTGCAGCTTCCCCCTTTCCTGGTCTGTCCATCACACCCAGCACAAGATTCCTTCTGTTTATTAGGCAGATGGTTTTAGTCCTACCTGCCTCTGCTTTCATCTAGGTTCCAAAGGGAGTAATGGTGCTGTTACACTTGCTGGGAAGACGCTTTCTCCAAGCAGCGTGCCTTACAAGCAGCTCCTGGTACGTAACACAGCTCCACTGAGCCACTTTGTCTTTGCTGCATAAGCAGACACACTACAGATATTCCTGTTCCTCCCTCGCAGAAAGCCAGAACCAGCTAAGACTCCTGACGATGTCCAGCATTCTGCCAGCACAGGAGAGGACGTGCATTGGTAACTACCCCAACAACGTGGCTTGGCCCTGGAGATGGATCCCGAAGCAGCTGCCCAAGTATTTTGCCTTATCTTGCTTGGCAGTATTAAAGCATATTCTTCCCAGGACTTTCTCCTGCAAGACAGCAACTGCCAGGAGCTTGGGGTAGTATGAAGCTTTAAGTGTTTTGTAATCTCCAAAGCAAGCAATTTTTCCTGAACCACGTGGTATTGTTCAACCTCCCATTAATCTATACAGGACATCTGGCATCCCTAGGACACTTGGAAAATGTTCTTCCAGGTACATTTGCCACTGTAAGACTTGCAATAACACCTGCTTTTCCTTCTATGCCATAAATTCTCCATCTGCTCCCCTCTTCAGGACCTCTGGGATCTCAGCTGTCTACCAGGTACTGCCAAAGGAGCGCAGCGGTGAACAGGTGAAGCGTGTATGGAGGTCAAGTCAATGCAACACGGTCTGCTCTGCAAAGGTGATTGCTGTCAATTCCTAATGGTTTCATTTCCCAGTAACTAAATTATCATCCTGTCTTCCTAAAAGAGCTTCTAGACAAGCTCTCTAAAAAAATAATCACTTTTTTTTGGACAACTCTATGGAAATACTTTTTTTTCAGGGTTCATTCAGGAGCGAACCACAGTGGTTCCCATCAGCAAAAGTGAAGGGTGCTCAGCTTATTCCAATTCTGCAATTCCCATGTAGAAGGTTTTATTGAGCTTGGTATTATTTAAGGTTAGGGTTAAAAATTGAAATCCTCTGAGTCATCCCCCTCATGTCATGTGTCCCGTCCCCCCCCCAATACAACCAAAAAACCCCAACAAAACCTCCCAAAAGAAAGGAAAAAAGTTCTTAAAAAAAAAAAAAAAGTTGTTACTGCTTATTTTTTTTCAATTCATCCAGCCAAATACACCTGACAAAATTATTTCAGGAACACTTCTGACCAAAAATTGTTGTTTTTAAAAATCACAGGCTATTTGTAACATATCACCCAATGCAAGCAGAAAAGATAGATGATCTGAAAGAAAAGAAATGCTTTGTGTCCTTTTTATCTGTCACCACCTGGGGTGTTTTCCCTATTCTCAGCCAGGCTGTACTGGTCCCTGTACTGGCAACAGGGCTGGAAACTCTGGACACACCAGTGGAGACATCCAGTTCTTCCAGATCCCTCATGCTCAGATGCTTTTTGAAGGTAGGATCTGGTTATGGAAATGTAAATCCCTTGGCTGGGCTCTGAAATAACTTAAAGTGGTTAAGCAGCTACCGACCAAAGTCATTACAAATCTTGCTCGTCTTCACAGGGTTATTTGGAGATGAGCAGATACAACTTGCCTTTGGGCTGCCACCAAACCAATATTAATAATTATGAAAAATAACTTAGGCTTTGCACGACACAGTAAATCTAAAGTGCCACGTCTGGAATTAGCCTTTCCTCGGTGACAAATTCTAAACAACAAACGTTCATAACACAAGTCTATGAACTATTGGCTGTAAGAGATAATAAATCCTTCGGCAATATGAGGCTAGAAAAAGCTTCCCACTACAAATACTGTTAACTCTGTGCATTAAAATGGCAAGCCGAGACAGCTCTGGTTAGCAAATACAATGAAACCTTTTACAGAAAAGCTTTTAGAAAAAGAGGAAATCTGAAAATGTAATGCAGGGCGCTTTTGTGACAATGCAGAAAGGTCAAACACTCACAACCCACTCTGTGGAAACGCTGAGAGGCTCGTTCCCAGAACCATCCGAAGAAGAAAGAACAAGTGCCTCCATCCAAGCACAGGACTGGAACTGCGTACGGGTAACGGCAGCAGCAAAGAGGGGCAAGTGCTTTAGCTGCGCTCACCTGGAGGACTGAATGCTGTAGAGGGTCTGGAGATGCAGCCGGACAATGCGCTGAGGGCTGTAGTTTGCATTGAAACACTGATGAGGGTTAAAGGCCCTCACACCTGCCATCACCCCTAGTACAGAAACACACAGTGCTTACATGCGTGCTTGCTGCAAACACCATTGTCTACAGGCAGCTCCACAGCTCTGGAGGAGGACATAGATAACCCAGCAATTATTATGCAGAATGTTTCAGATAACTGCTAGTTGAGCTGTACATCCACCTACTTTTAAAAAATATATATTCACACTTGTCAGAGGTAAAGAAATATATTTTTTTTGTTCTCTAATATCTCATATATATAATGCTTCCTAGTGTTACAGAAGTCATCTTCTCACCCAGGTTCACAATGCTGGGTAGGTAGGAAATTTTTTTAACATTGCTTGCATTTCAAAATCATTACCAAGTTTTAATTTGGCTCTTCATGTGCAAGTGTCCACCCCATGGCTAAGAACTCCAAGATGTTCAGACTACAAAGCGTTTGAATGCTCAAGTGCAACGAGCAGTAAGAGACTGGAGTCTGTAACACAAAACCAAATGTCACAAGACGATAGGGTGAACTATTCTTTAAAAACTGGGCTATAATGTGGAGAAGAGAAAGCTAATCTGTCACAAGCAAGCATTACTGGATGTAGCCTGTGGCTACCTTAACAAAATTTAGCGCTTCTGTGGGGAAAAATACCCCGCGAGTTTCATGGCATGCAAAATCAAGGGACAGTCTGATTAGATTAAATTCCCAGGAATAAATCTTCTATCAAGAAATCAGCATTGGCCTTGGTTCTGGGAATTGTGTCTCGGTGCGATTCACCGTGAGTAGCCAGATATGCAGCCAACAGAAGCTTACTGGGAATTTTTAAAGGGCAATTTTTTAAAAGCATAAGGAAATTGTTGGCATACCTAACTGGAAACATTACATTTGGAGTAGGAGATATATAAACAGTAAATTGTTCAACATCTTCCACCTCAAAGTAAAAAAGGAAGACCAAAACAACCAGCAGAAATGTAAAAAGGTATGCTCTGAAAAAAAATATCCATCCAGGAACAAATACTTCAATAAAGAAAAATGATAAAAAACAGAGCAGGAAGTGGCAGGATTTTTCAATCAGGTTGAAAACACAGACATGTAATAATGGAGACTACGGAATTCAATGAAAACTTTATAAACTTCAAGAATTAAGCATAACAAAGAAGACAACTTGAAACAAAGAAATCCCAAGTGTCATGTACAGCTTTATTGTTAGATGTTAATGTTAAAATTGTCAACACTGATATAAAAAGGCAACTTTATGTAATTGCATTAGTGGGAGATATGAGTCAGGAGTGGGAGATATGGGGCTTTTTCTAGTAGATTCCCCCAGGGACTAACTTTTGGCTCGATATTATTTAATATTTTATCAATGTTCTAAATATTCATAGAAAAATCTCTATAGATCACAAATAGATGGGACAGTAGCAAATGAGCAGAACTTAGTTTAAACAAAAGAAACTGGTTGGGGGTTGGTTTATTGTTGGGGTTTTTCTGAAGGATCACAATATAAGCAAATTGATTCAAACATAACCAAATGCAGGGAAATCCTTCTGGGAACCAAGAAGGGTGACTTGGGAATTTTATCACCAAAGAATTAGAAAGCAAAGTGTTATAAATTCTCTTCTGTCACAGGGGTCTCAGTTCAGGTGGTGTTTGCTGGGGGAACAAGAGTTTCATGAGTACTTCATCTTAACACACTTACTGAGCAAAGGATTTGAGTTTGGGATTAAAAATAAATAAATACATAAAGTACTACAGACTTGTGCTATGTAGCACAAACTCCTCAGTCTAACAGCCGTTAATTACTTGCAGATATAGGACAACAAATGTCCAAGGTCAAGGACAAGTAAGGCCTTGTCTACACGGAAAGCAGCCTGGCAGTCTGCATGGGGCCGCTCCAGAGGAGCTCTGCACAGGCACCACCAAGGCATACTAACTGTTCACTCTCTTCTAAAACATTTACACACAGGCATGAAAAGCACATGCATACCCTCAATTCTGCAAACCACAGAACTAAGAACAATAAACTTACTAACTTCACAGCAAAAAGATACCACTTTACTGTTCTTCTGCTTAAAAGAAGGAATAAGCCACCATACATTTACCTGCACATGAGGAGCAGCTGTTTGGAAGTCAGTGCATTTGTAAATCCGCTCTCTAATCTGGAAATTTAGTCTCTTGACAATATTTAAGTGTGTCAGCTGTAAGTTTTAAGACAAGTCAAGACAAGCAGAGAACTGAGAGATGTCTAATTTTCCTCAATTAGTTTCCATTTTTACAGCCAAATAATTGATATGTTCTTGAAAGGTTTTGTCAAAAAACCACAAACCAAATATTGCTGAGAAAACCTCGTAGGCAAGGCAGGACAAGAATTCCTGTGTATACATAACGGGTACACCCAGCCAGATCCTGCCTGTCTAGTGGCAAGTGATGACCTTGCCAGTCAACCAAAGACACAAACATAGATTGCACCTCTTATGACATCCGTCTGTGTCTATGTTTGATTATCAATGAAAAAAATCCTTTCAATTTCAGAGGCCAGAGACGTGTTTAGCCTTTGTGTTCAGAGATGTTGCTGAGTGCTTTTTTAATTATTATTATTGTTATTTCTCTGAGAAGCCTGAGTGAAGAAGTCTCACTTTCATGGGACATCTGGGTCCTCCATCTTCCAGAAGCCTTTGTTGGCATCTTTGTCCTTGATTTCAATGCTCCTTTCTATCTGAGACCTCTGAACCAAAGCTGTAAAGAACTTTCAGAGATATAGTAAGTTTCTTGAAGTTTGTTAGAATTAATACAATTCATTTCCTTTCTGCTACGTCTTTACATTGTACTGCCACTTCAAACACAGAGCCCACTTAGCTTCTTCTGGAAGACTTCAGATGTCAAGGCTATGAGGTTTTTGAGCCTCTTGGAGCAGTTGCAATAAAAATCTCATTTCAAATACGTGCTTCTAAACAACATCTTTGCAGGAAAAAAAAAATCCCATAAAAAAAATGCTTTTCAGGGTGAATTAATAAATGTGTTGCAGAGTGACAAGTTCATCTGAGTTGGAGACAAAAATATTTGGTACCCTGCACAGAAACTCTAAGAGAGCCAACACTTAGTTCAGTACTTCTGAACAGACATAAAGGCATCATCTCGCATCTGCGTACACAAAACCCACATCTGAATTAAAAGACTAAAGAAATGTAATCTAAAAGAAAAAGTGGAGAGAGAGGAGATGTTTGTACAGTGCCAACCCTGCATGAAACGCGTTACTAACAGGCGTGAAGACCCCCCCAGAATTTTTTATCTCAGGCACCAAACATGCAAAGACTGATTGTTTTTCACTTTGCTTATGAAAAATTCTCTCATACATATTTCGGTTCTGCTGAGCTCAGTGAGCTTGTGCACTCTGTATTTAGGGAGGACTGAACTTCTGCCGTGGAAGGCTTTCCTCTGCAGGACAGAAAGACCTCTCCAGCCTCAAGCAAGGGCAAGCTAAGAAGTAGGAAAGCTTTGGCAGGTATCAGGCAAGAAGTGCAGCGTAAATTTTTATCAACCTTTGCTGTGCATCTGTGACTGGTGGTTTCTCAGTTGGCTTGGTTAAGAGAGTGATCAGGGTGGGCAGGGCACAGTGCGACAGAGAACAGTGTTTCCTGGGCTGCCTGTGACTGAGTTTACATGGAAGAGACCTTCACAAGCAGTGGGCTCACAGCAGAAGGGGCTGAGAGCAAAACCTTGGCAAGTAAAGACAAGGCAGGGATGCAGAAAGAGTGGAAAAACTGCTGAGAGGGGCAGGGAGCAGCCATCCCATGGTGACAGCGCTGTGGATGAGAGGGTGCTGCTCAGAGCTTGCATCAAGCCAAAAAAATACAACTGGGTTCACTTAAGTCCTGAAGGAAAAGACCTACACAAGACAACATTTAATGGGCAAGGGCAGAGAGCAGTTAAATATTTAAGAATGTTCTTCATCGATTTGAATTTTAATTAAGATAATTAAGTATTCTAGCTGACGTTCTAATAAAGCTTTTTGAATTCAAAAACCCATTCTCATTTTCTTTTGTAAGCTCGCTGTAATGAGAGGTTGAGGTATACCCACCTCAAAGCACCAACAGCATCCTCTAGGTCTAATTCAGCTCCTAGTCGGTAAACAAAGCAGCTAGTGACCAGAAAACAGTGCCTCGAGCCAAAAATAGGTCTGAAAGGTCAGACTAGACTTATCACAGTGATTGGATAAAAAAAATATTTGAGAAATTCTGTTCCTCATAACACACTGCAGTTACAAAGGTACCTTAGGAATTAAATGCTACAAAGCATGGGAGACACCTTACATCTTGTTAGGCTGACAAGCATTTCTTATTTTCTCCCAGTAAAGGTAAAAAAGCAAAGTGGGAATTGCTCCTTAAGAGTTCCCATCACTAACACATGTTAAAAATAAAACGGCTGCTGTTTTTTTTCTTATAAACAATACTAGCAAAGAAGTGTCAGATGGAAGATGCAGGCTGGGAAGGTTTTATAAAGTGGCTCAGCTATGGGCTAACAGTAAAACTGAGCATCTGTTAAATGCCAAGGATATAAAGACAGGATTTCTTCCTTTCCTTCATAAGCAATTCAGACACTGGCTCCTCAAATTCTGTGAAAAATGGAAGGTGTTAAGTCACTTGAAAAGTTGGACACAAGCTCTTTGACCCGCTTCAGTCATTTAAAATAATTAGACCCAACTCCCTCAGAGGAATATCGTCATGGAGAGTGCTCTTTCAGTGCTGCATAAACGTTGAGTGTTTGCTTTATGGCTGGAAACAATTCCAACCCCACGACAATTGACTGCTTCTGTATTGCCTAAAGAGAAAGGGAAAGGATTGCAAGACAGGAGTTCAGGCAGCTCACTTTACTTACTCTGAATATAAGCCCCTTAAAAATTACTTATAGACCTTTAATGAGCTCCACAGCTTGTGGCTTAGGCTTCTAGATAGTCTTCGGTTTAGGTCTGGAGACATCTACTGAGGTGGCCAGTTCACCAACTAATGGTTTGCTGAACCCCCTCCAGCAAATGGTGCACACAAGGATGAATCCTCCTGCCTGTGGTACTCAGAGGATGATATACCAAAGGTAGTTTAAAATATAAGCAAGTCAAGTTCAACTACCTCGTTAGTAGCTGACAAGTCTTTTCCAAGGTATAGCTAACTCTCCATCTTTGCATGGGTAGTTGAGTAATTTTCCTTTATTAATCCAATCTGATGATAATTAGAAGTCATGGAAGTTTGGCTTCCCTCCTACAAGCCCCATTAGTCCAGCTGGAAAGGAAATTTGAGATCTCAGCTCAGGGTCATTCTAAATATCAGAACATGATTCACGTCTAAAAGGGGAGGTAGACAAGGGAGTCTGTCCTTAGAGTTAATAATAAAGTAATTATCAGGGTTGTATGAAATGTTATTCTGGAACTTGAAGGCCTCTGCAAGAAACCACTTAAAACAACAGGGAAAAACAGCACCTGACCAATCCTATTGAGTATAACGGGAGGGTTATAATAAAAGCAATCTGCTTATGTGCCCCAAAATCACAAGTTCTGAAAGCATTTCAAAGCCGTTCAGACATAACATTTACAATGATAAATGTGTGCACAGCGTGACACCCCACCCATTCACTGAAATCACTCTTTTTTCATAATGGCATTTAAAGAGCAAAACTATTTTCTTCCTTGCCTGAAGTTTTGCCATCAGAACTTTTCTCTGTGGGGAGCAA
Organism: Ceryle rudis; assembly: GCA_033439905.1. Taxonomy (NCBI): domain Eukaryota; kingdom Metazoa; phylum Chordata; class Aves; order Coraciiformes; family Cerylidae; genus Ceryle; species Ceryle rudis. The sequence goes on from JAAGNO010010146.1 coordinate 66,200, forward strand.
ACAGAGCTGCACAACTTCCAACAGGTTGAGCCTGCAGATGGTTAAGCCAAGGAGAATTTATGATCTTCCCCTCTCCATTAGTGTTTGGCATGATTTGGACAGAGCAAGGGAGGACCAGGAAAAGATGTGAAAATTGAATTGTCCTTAAGCTTTGTCACAAAATGAATAAACAAACAAAAGAACCCCAACAACCAGCACCCAGGAGGGGCCATGAATACTTAGAGGAGACAAGGGGCTTATTTCTTTCACTGTGATACAAAGCGTGCTCAACAGAAATTGAGCACGTCAGTAAAACAACCGCCACAGGCAGGGTGTATGCTGCCAACCTGGCTGCACAACCGCATGGCAAACACAACACCTGAGGTTAATGCTACATTTTTTACACATTACATTGCAGAATTACAATTTACATCATCAAAAAGGTTGAGTTATAGTTCTGGATGAACTCCAGCAGCTACAAATGGCTTTCTATAGCTGTGAGCTTACTAATTCTATGGTTAGGAGACACTGTTTCTTTACTTACTATTTATGATTAAATATTTACAAAGAGCGCTGCGCTCAGCCACCTGATCAAGGCTGGCCTGGTACCTCATGCTGGACAGCACAAAGATCTCAAATCAGAAAAGTAACCTCCCATTCAAACATGGTATTGCTGAGCAAAAAACTCAGCAAGCCACTTACCTAGTTGATTGGAAGGACTGGGAAGGTAATATATAAGCATCTATATTACTTTTTGTGATGTAGGTGCTGCCTACTGTAAAGCACAGCACAACCACCAGACAGGCATTTCTGAAGTGTTTGTGAGGGGCTTTTGTACACGTATGTACCACTTTCCATTTTATGATTTCCAAATCATGTACTTTATCCTTTTTCGGTGATTTCTCCAATGCAAGTTGCAGTGCTGTCACTTGGAAGACAGATTTTGAGATAGATTGAAGAATGCAATAAATTGATACAGAGTAGGTAGCCCATGACAAGGTGACATAAGAATTGGAAAGGAAACTCATTCATTGGAGTAGCAAACAGGTGGAGAACTCCTGGAACTGAAGTAACTGTGAGGGAAACAATCTGACTCAGTAAAATCCAGGGAGCAGAAGGGGACAGAGCTGTGAAAGGTATCAAGAGTTACAGACAAAACATTTAAACAAATGAGGGACATCCAAAGCCCAGAGAATTAGCGGACATCAAGTAAAGATCTTCTAACACAGTCTCTTTCTTTAGAGAGTGAAAGGTTGATTGGCAAGTTGCCTCTGAAGAAGATTGAGGCCAAGAGAACGGTTTCAAAACCAGTTTAAAAAAACCAACCCAACAATAACCCAGTTTGTTCTAGGTTAACTTCATGGAGCCCACGTCCAGGAATTTGAAACCTGTTGACTTGAACAATGGACCCAACTCCTCTTTTTCTGAGAGTATGGGTTCTCCATGATGTGCTAGAAGGAAGTCTGGGGTTGCTGGAAACAGACTTTGTACTGAACTCCATCTCCACTCCCAAATGTTAAGGCAGGTGAGCATCACCACCTTTGAAAACTCAGCCCTTTTGCTTTAAAGATTTGAGAGTTTTAGTGTAAAAACACACAGTACTGCTGGACACAAGTAGAATCTTAAGCCAGTAAAGCTTTTCCACTTTATTGCAAAAACCAGTTTTGATAGTTGGGTGCCAACTTGCCTGAAAACACCATCCAACCTACCTGATGGCATTACTGAAGATCACTTACTACTTTTGGTGTCACTCTCAGTGACATAGAGCCCACCTTGTCAACTGCATTACCTTCAGGGAAAAGGTCTGGGAACAGGTAAGCTTAAAAAGAATGCATAGATCAGACAAAATAATGATAGAATGATTCAGTCATTTAGGTTGGAAGAGACCCTTTAAAGGTCATCTAGTCCAATCCCCACCCCCCTCGCAGTGAGCAGGGATGTCTGCAACAAGAGCAGGTTGCTCAGAGACCCCACCCAACCTGACCTTGAATGGTTCCAGGGTTGGGGCTTCTACCACCTCTCTGATCACTTTGCCAGTGTCTCACCAGCCTTAGGGTAAAAATTTTCTTCCTTATATTTCACCTAAATCTCTCCTCTTCTAGTTTAAAACCATCACCCCTTGTCCTGTCACAACAGGCCCTGCTAAAAAGACTGTCCCCATCTTTTTTAGAATCTAACAGAGCTCTTTGTTGTAACAAACAAGAGAGACCTGTTTTTTCTAAGGGATAATACTGCAGACGATTCTAGAAGATACTGTGGAACTTGCAAACACAACACTCAAGGACGGTTTGAACCAGAAACCAGCTCTAGTCCTCCTAAGTAAGGAGGTGAGCAGAGATGTCCGGGTTCAAAGCAGAGGCTTCAATTCTCTGCCTCATCGCATTTCAAACAGAAAATCTGACAAAAGCAACCTATGATCAGGAAACGAGGGAGTATTTACCTGACCAAATCAAGCATGCTGTAGCTACATTTGACCTACTGCCAGTCTGAGCTGCCACGTTTCTGGGGCACGATACAACATTTTGCATAAAACTGCTTGATTGGCCCTGTGGGTAATAAGAGCTTTTGTTGCTTGATAGGGAGCAGAAGGAACCTATGACTTTGGACTGCAGAGACTGTACAAGTGGCTCTACACTGCAGCGTCCTTCACCAGTCACTAAATTAAACTGCCTTTTGTCAGAAGAAAAAAACAAAACAAAACAAAAACCAAAAAGAACCAAAACAACCGTCCTGGAAAATTTCAACCAACTATAATACTGAGAATATAAATGATGTGGTTTATTTTTTTTTTTAATTTGCACATTGTCTGGAGATAGGGAAAGCTCAAGAGGCAAACAGTAACCTCTGATATTAACTGCTTTATCATGTTCCCAGTAAACAACAGAAACAGCAGCAAAAAGGCATCAGAAAACCTCTGAAAAACATGAGCTGGCGCGTTTATCAGAGTAAGGAGACAGAAGAATCAAGCACAGCTCACCTTGACAAGGCTGACAATAAAATCATCAGTAAAATAAACATACTAAAAAAAAAAAAAAATCGGAAAAAATAAAGAGAGGAAGAAAGAAAAGCCAGAACAAGGTAAGTTCATTTTCAGATTATTCAGAACACGTGTTTTTGAATCTTCTAAAAGCACCATTGATTTTCTGCTAACAAATTCATTCCAGCAGCACAACAAAAGGCAGTTGGTGTTAGCAGAATCAAATCACTTTGGAAGGGACCTACATGTTCCATGTTGCAGAAAGGAGACCTTTTGGCACAAAGAAGCCAGAAATTGGTGGCTTTCCATCGCTCACCAAATTCAGCAACCCCTTTAAGGCTATCCTGGAATGACTGCAATCATATTGCCAATTACTGGCCTAGTCATCTCCTTTTGACAACTGTGCCATTAAAGCATTTGGATTTGCTTAATACCCCCCCCCCAGACCATCAAAAAACAAAACCAAACCAAAACCAACCAACCAAAACCAAACAAAAAAATCACAACAATCCCAAACCCTGCAGCAAACTATGCAGTAGCTTCTTGCCATCTAAACAGGAGCCTAAACGATACTTGGTTAAGTAGCTGTTAAACTGTAACTATGCCATGTTTACAGAGCTTTGCAGAAATGCAGTACTTAAAAGACTACAGAAAATGATTATATTTTCCTCTCGCTGAAGTATTGAAAGCTGAATGTACTCTTCTGAAAATGAAATGGTGGGCGTTTGATGGCATATTTTAAATAGTATTCCTCTTTGTGCATGCTGTGTAATGCCACCCAAGGGGGAGATTTAAAGGAAGAAAAAAAAAAACCAAACCAAAAAAACCCCACCTGTAATTTGCCAGTCCATTTCAAAATCATATTGAGGATGATGTGAAATTCAGAATAGGATTCTTGAGAGAAATCTCCCTGGAAAACATGGATGTACCTCAGGGAAGCTCTTGGATTTGCTTCCCCACGCTGCAAGGTTGTTCTATCTTTTGACATTTGAATGTTGTTTACTCTTCGCATCTGATTTCAGAATTACTGAGTGGTTTATTACAAAGGTGTATCTTTGACTAACAAAAACACATTTCTCTTCCGCAAGGTCCAGAATCTCCAAAAATTCCTTATTATTTGACTTGAAACTTTTATTAGTACTGGAGATATAGAAGTTACTTTTACACTAGATTAATCCTGCTGTCAGATATTATGGAGGCAACAGACGTTTACCTGTGTGAAGGACCTTCCTCTTGGCCCTGGAAAAAACAGGATCGCCCTTCATTCTCAAACAACTGCAAACAGTATCACGCTTTAAGGTTTTAGGTTGTCATCAGCAGGGATTAGGAGGCAACACTCTGCTTAACAGACTTCTGGCTAAATGGGTTTTCTCTTTCCTCTGCATTGCCTTCCCTGAAGCGCTACAGACTGGCCACAGACGGATCTGGGGAGAGGAAAAGGGTAAGATCATTTTCCTCAAGTCAGATTCTCTTCCTTAGACACCCGAGTGAGTGGATGCTGAGATTTAAAGTCATCACCACCAAATCTGATGTCAGAAAAGAATCTTCCCCTGGGTCAGATGAGGAAGGAGCAGGAATGGCTTCTGTCTTCACTGTAGCGCATTAAGTGGTTTAATTATAGAGATAAGTAACTTGATGTAATCCATGACCCTTCCCTTTTTCCATGGCCACAACAATTTCTACTGCTGAAGACTCAAGTGCTTCAGTCCAACACTGAGGCCTTTAGATGTCATCTAGCACGGCATCAGAGTAAAGGAAAAACACCCACAGAAGATCACAGCATATACTCAATTTCCTCTTAAATTCTAATTAATCTCTAGTTTAATTTCACTTAATATTTGCCATACAGAACTTAGTCATCTAGCCTTACTTAGTCTTCTGTGTTTGAGGAGAAAGGGGGGCGTTAATCATCCTCCAAACCCTGACCCTGAACTTGCCTCACGAACAAGAGGAGCCACAGCAGCTAACACAGACAAGAAACCTATAGTTCATATAGCTCAAAGCAGGCAAATTCTGAAGAACTGTGAAACCATACAAAAAGAAAAGCTCCCAACTATTTTGTGTTGATACTTACTGCTTGACTGTTTCCAGATCAAAGAAAACAGTGACAGAAAAGCTCTTATGAGGATATCTAACCCATTACACTGAGATGATTCCATCTACCAGCAAGACAGTGCCACAGCTGTGTCTCACTTTACTCTGCATCGAGGGGTTTTTCACGACTGGTATGAATGACAGATTTGAATCTGGCAGTATGTTTAGCTTGGTTTGTCCAGTTAAATGAAGATAAAAGTGTATTTTGCACTACAAAGAGATGACAAGAGGCTTTTTTTTCCTTTTTTAAACTCCATACCGTCCTCTAGCCACGAGACACACACGCAGCCACGGTCAGACCATGATGTTGCTATTTGATCAGGGCAACTTTGCAAGTCTTTCACGCCAATACTTCTCCTATTTTGAATGGGTATTGGGCGACGCTATGAGAACAAAACCAGAAAATTATGATCACAATTTAAACTCGCAGCTTTTGCGAATGATAGGTTAAGGTTTAGCAGTGTAGCAAACTCTAAAACAATAATCTTGCTGATTCTGTAATAATGCAAAAGCATTAGGCATATTTTATCCATGTTGCTTAGTCTAAAAATAACTGTATAAACTAAACAGGACATACATCAAATAAATACACACACATGATTCATTTATGAAAAGCAATTATTTGTGCTGAGAAGAGGAAAAAGTCCTGTTTTGAGCTAATCAAATCAAAATAAAGACAAAACAACATAAGCTCAATTATTATTATTTTAACATGTTAAAAATACAGTCACATCAAAATAGGATACAGTTATAAAACTGTTGCAGATGACATAAGAAAATAGTGTGTATATATTTTTATATATAAAAATCTACAGTATTTACTAATGCTGATACATATATTTTGGAGCCTCGGGTTGCTTGCACAAATAAATTGTACAGCTTTGTTATGAATTACAGAACCATCGTTAAACACTGACATTATTACACTTAGCCACGATATTATATACATACATTTCTAAGCTGCAACCAATTAGAACTAAGGTAAGCGCAAGTCGGATTTATCTTCACAATTTTTAGTTTAGAGTTTCAGTGTAGTGCTTTGCTACTGTTACTTCGCTGCAGTTTGCAATTTTTAGAATATAAAATTGCCCAGCTCATTAAAAATTACATCAGACACATTATATACACACAAAAAAAAAAGTCTGGGAAATATACTAAGTAAATGTTACTTCCATTTGTAAAAATTGTTTTACTTCTGTACCTTAGAACTTACAGAGCCAATCTGCAGCAGTAAGAGGCACTAAAGCTCATTCTTTAAAGGAAAACAAACAAACAGACATCCATTTCTATGTTTTCATTAACAAGTCTTAGAAAACAGAAGCTAACAGGACAACCTTCCAAACCACCTAAAGCTGGTGTTGATCCCAATGTTTGGTACTCAAGTATTAGAAAAATCCCTCTGTTGAGCACTCCAAGGACCTCGCCAGGAGAGGTCCTTGTCCGCCCCGACTCCCCTAGGTTTCAGTGAGAGGTTGGTGCCCTCAGCACTGCCCACGCGGCACCCAGCACCTCGCAGGACACATCCTACACGTGCCACTTCACCTGCACTTTTTTCTTTCCACACCCAATTCACAGTCAAGGAAAGGAAAACATGAAGTAGAAAAGGCTGCAAACACTAATTAAACACTTCCATTAGCAGGAGTATAAGCTTCCTATTAAGAGTCAGAATCATTTTAGTGTAAAACACAGCAGAGTCTCTCCGCAGCCTGACAGCGCAAGCATCACACGCCCAGTTTCAGGCACGAACCTACTGGCTCTTTGGGGTAAAAAAGGGCAAAACAAAATGGAATTGACGTGACAAAGCTGAAGAGAAGGGATGGTGCGTACTCACACAGCTCAGGGAATAGCAAGCCCTGACCAAATCTCAGGCTCCTGTGGGTACTTCACAAGAGTATCGAGGAGCTGGTCATTCCCCGATACCTGTGAGACTTGGCCCTGCAACCAGTTTAGTTTGAGAGCAGAGCATGGCAAAAAGTGAGGAGTGCAGCACCATGTCTGTATCTGGCATCACTCTCACTGTGCTCCAATATTTTGCATATAGGATGACATTCTGCAAGTAGATCTGGGAGAGAAGGTAGTATTTTCTCCACTTTCGATGCACCTAAAAGACTGAACACTGCCCTGAATTTTAAGCACCATTTCTTAGCCAGATTAGAGAGGCATTTTTGGCTTTCTGCTTTTGCCTGCCTGCTCCTTCTTGCTGAGGAAAATGACAAACAGTAGTCAAAAGGAGAGAAAATTAACTCTCACATAAGATTAAATTAATAATCCCAAAGCATCTCTCCTGCCCAGAACAGATACTGGGATGCTGAGGCAGCTGTATAAAAACGACAGAAATACCCATTCAAAATGAATGGCTTCTCAAATAAATTACAAAGAAAAATTAATATGAAATAAAAGTACTTCACAAGCTTTGCCCAAAGTTAAATGCATTTACATTTAAACTCTTTAGCTCTTTTCCATATGCATTTGTGTAATGTAAGTGCACACTCACACGCGTGCACACCCGCACACATCTATACAGTGCATTAACAATGTCAGTCAAAAGAAATCTTGTAAATGTGTTACAGGTTTTTAGTCGGAAAGATTGTAACACAAGTTATTTAAAGGTAAGGAACGAGGAGGGTATTAACCACGTGGTGTATAGGATCTTATTGCTATGTCTGTGTGCATCAGATCGTGTCCGACAGCCTCAACTCAAGTCTTAAGTCGTCAACCAGCCTTCAGTGAAAGTCTGAAACACCTCGGAAATAGTGTTGTTATTTTTGAGATCCATGTGAACTGTCCACATTCCACAGAAGAGCTGAGGTGGACTACTACTAACACCGTAACGTTTAGCTGGGTTTGGTTCTTGCCATTACTAAATACAGACATTCTCAGAGAAGCACGGATTCATGCACAGACAATCCATCATTTCTATTTCGATAGTGCTGGGCTTGAGCTGATGGGCTTGAATATTGGTATTGTGGTGAACCATGCTCTTCAAAGGTTGGTGAAGTCCTGTATCTTATCGGACTATCCACAGAAACAGCAGGAAGACTGTGGTCTTGAAAGGGCGCTGACTGAAAATGCTGGTATTTCTGGAAATTATCCAAGTGGCCTTTGTTCAGGTCTTGGCTCCAGGGCTGCCTGTAGGGTTCATGTCTGTAAATATATGCAGCATCTGGCCACTTTCTATCTTCCGGTAAGTAATCCACTGGAGGGATTATGAATTTGACACCTGCAGGGGACCTTGAGTTGCTGGTATGAGCATCAACAGTGGCTACTTCCATCTGACCAGGGGTTGCTGAAAGCGGATTTTGGCGACCGGCAGGGTAGGAATTCATTTGTAGTTTATCTGGAGAATATTCTCCAGGAATAAAAGAACCATATGGCCGACCAGAAGGGCTGGTTCGACTCCCATGATGGTGCAGAGGTATGGAACTCGTATTGCCTATACTGGAAACATGCTTTGGAGAATTTCCATGGTACACAGGTGGATTACTGTAACATGGCAGTGGCTGTTTTACATTCAGTCCATGAGGTGGTCCATCAGATTGTGATGAATATTTTGGAGATCTGGGTTGTGAAGTGAAGGTGTAGTTATTGGGTATTTTTAATGGCGCTGGTATTTTTTCAGTTTGCTTTCTTGGACTGATAGAAAATGTCAGATGCCTAGGGCTCTGTGGATGAGCTCTCTCAAGCATCTCTTCAACAAGATTCTCATTCTCAACTTCTGGAACATTGTCATACTGAGATGCATTAGACCCTCGCTTACCTTCATCAGCATCCAAAACCCTCATCTTTTGCTTTACATTCAAAGGCTGCGTTTCTCCAGGACTTGGTGGTGGGCCTGAAACCGAATGGTTTATTGGCCTGCCTTTCACCTCTGCAGTAAGTTTCATTGTCTTTTCAATTATCTTGCTATCAGATGGTTTATTCCACTTAGGTACAAATTCCCTTCTTGTAGTTGAAGTAGCATTAGAATTTTGATTAGCAGCTGCATTATTATACTGTCTTGAGTTGTCTTGCTCTGTTGGCAGAGGCTTTCTTCTGGCATCTACCTCGTTCTTAGGCATACTACTTTGTGTCTCTATCGGTCGAGCCTTCTGCTGTTTTAAGGAAGGTTTCTTTTCCAGTGAATCAATTCTTTTTCGGTTATTTGGTGAACTTTCTGGTTCTTCTCCCGGAGATAGTCTCCTCTCCGTTGTCCTTGTTGTTTGTGCAGCAGTGCTGTTTTGTCCATTAAGCATTGGAGTGGAGTTAAGCACAGCAGGCTGAGGTCCTGATGGAATCTGCCCCAGTGGCTTCTTTGGAAACTCATCTTCTTTACCTAAAACAAGAACAGTTAATAACATAAATTCACTTTTGTACAGAAGTCTTCTTTGATCTGTTGGTCACAGAAGCAAAAATAGATACGAACTGGATCAACTGGGCTTCTCTCTGAAAAGTAAACTACTTTCTTCACTTGAAAAATCCTTCCCAATATCCCTCTCCCAATCTGTTCTCTTCCATTCACAGAATGGTTTAGGCTGGAAGTCACCTCTAGAGGTCATCTGGTCCAACCTCCCTACACAAGTAGGGACATCTCTACCTAGGGCAGGTTGCTCAGAGCCC
>JAAGNO010010146.1:75945-92811 GCA_033439905.1 Ceryle rudis
TTTCTCTTCTCCAGGCTGAACAGCCCCAACTCCCTCAGCCCATCCTCATACGAGAGATGCTCCATTCCCCTGATCATTTTGGTTAGTGGCCCTCCTCTAGACATGCTCCAATACAGCTACATTCTTCATCTTCTGATGTTCACCTCTGGTAAGCTATACTATCAGCTCCTCACTCACGTGCGTAAGTTTCCTAATAGACATCTGTGAACTTTTGCTCACTTTTCTTTTGGATGGAGCTCCTCATTAATACCTGCACAGTTAAGCCCTAGTTCCTCCTCAACCCCTATCTAGAAATTTCAACCTCAATATTAAGATCTACAGTGTAGTTAAAAGGCTCTACACGGTTGAGTTTTATCAGTTATAGTACAACTGAAGTAGCTAATATAAATAATGGCTACGTCATGGTTTCAATCGAGGGTTCAATGGACGAGTTTTGTCCAACACAAGGCTATCATTTACAGAACTAGGGTATGAATGGAAAGTTCTCCTGGACTGGAGCTCAACACATCTCAGCGGCCAGTGGTAAACTTCAGTTATGCAGGGATGCAAAACAATCCACATTGCCACTGCAGAAAGAATAAAGACGTGTTTCATTGCTTGATGCTGCTCATAGAAGAGCTTACACTGGATTTTCCACTGCAGACTTTCTCTGTAGCAGTGAACACCCTTCATATTCTCAGCCAAAGTCTTTTATCATATCCACTTGCATATAACTTATTTAATTGTGTAATACATTACTTTCCCATTATAACCAGAGAAGGTCACATACTTCTCATGAAATGTATTAATCTAAATTTATTTTGATGTCCAGCATTTCCCCCCCAAAATTAAAAAAACCTTTTAAAGTCAGCATAACCATACAAATCCTATTTACTATGTATCTATTTATTAAGCAAAAGCTCTGCTGTAAGAAGAAAGAAAGAAATGGTTACCCTCACATGTTATGCAAAATAAATTACATAAAATGGCTGTTGGTAAAATGATTTTAATTCCCTGCTTCTTCCTAAGAGAAGAACTGTAGAATCTTTATCCATCAGAGATCATAAAGTTAGCACCTCACTCTTTGCAGTTATCTGTAATTAAAATTCCTTTTATGCGTCTATATGGGTTCACAGGAGTGAACAGGTAGAAACGTCTCTATCCCTGACAGAAGTGCTGTGGTTAGAAGTGAGCTATGTTCATTTTTACAGTCAACAGTACGAGTTCAATCTTTGATGCCTGGCTCATGATAGAGATACACAGAGGAAAGCCAGCAGCCAAGGTCAGTATTATCTATTATAACAACATAAGCTACCATCACGGATCAGTTGCTATATAAACTACATGAAAACTTACGGTTTGTGCCAGCTAGGACATAGCGGGAGGACAGGGAGAACAATACAATGATGTCACATGTCAGGGCAAGGTAACTAATTAAAAGCACTAAACAGAAACAGTCTGGTTTTGCCAAACAATTAAACTAGTCTCTTCTTGATTTTCAAAGTCTTCATATGAGGCCAAAGGTCACACGGACACCTACCCTTTCCTTTAGAAATACATAACTTCAGAAACCTCAGTTTACATGTAACGAACACAGCCTACCCAGGCTATCTGTAGAAACATTCTAACCCCCCTTATTTTCCCCTAATTATCCTCTGCTTCATTAAGATCATACAATTACTTTGACACACAAGCCTACGCTCTTACACTGAAGGTACTCACTGTCTACCTTGCTGTGACTTGGCAAAGGAAGATACAGATGGCGGGGTAGGTCCTCAGCATTAGGCTCCAATGAGCAGCTCTCGGAAGGACAGGTTTTGTGGTTTGTTCTCTCTGGCTACAAGGCCCCACTACTGACAAGTCAGGCTAAAATCTGGAGTGTGGATTTGTAGGCTTGCACTCTCCAGCAGCTCATCATTGGAAGAACAAACGAGGGGACAGAGAAATGAGTGGAATGGATGCTGTAAACAGATGATTTAATAGCTCTGTGGTATACAATGTGCTGCACCAGCCTCTTCAAATTGTTCTTTATTCTTTATGAACAGGACTTCACGTTCTGAACTTGCTTCAGTTTGGCAAAAAGCATTTATACCATTTAATTCCATTTGCATCTTCAAACATAGTATCAGGCAAAGCTGAAGATCTTTTCTTCTAAATTAAAGTGAATTTTGCCCATAATAAACATTCCCGATACTAGAAGTATATATTACTCTATACTAGAACTATATATTATTCCATCTTACTAAGTTTGAACGTTAGAATAGCATGGAGTCTGAATTAAGACACAGTACTCAAAGTACATACCAAAAACTCATGTCATCTAAATCATACAGAACTAGTCTTTATATGCTGCTAACCCATTTACAGACTTCAGGTGATCCACAGTAGTTAGGGGATAGCATAAGAAAATGGCTTCTCAAGGTCTGTAAATTATTTAATTTCTGTCCCTGTATGCAATAAATGTTTTAGAAAAATGATTTCCTTTCTTCCAGGCTTGAAATGAAACTCTTCAAGCTACACATATATCTAAAAAACTGAAGACAAGTTCCTCTAGTAGCTGCAATTCTTCCTTCATTTGTACAAAGATGTTAAAAGCATGAACTGATTTCCTTTTTCCCAGCTTTTCCTCTATGAAATGCATACAGAGCAATACGAGATCCTTTGAAATACACTTGGTTGTACAATAAAGGTGGGTCTTGTGTGAGTTTTTTGTCTTTTAATTTCACACACTTAAGGTTTCTTAATTACCATTAAGCTCTAATAAAACCCAAGTGAGAATACTGCAGACATTTTTACTGAATTCTATCTGGGCTGCTTTGAAGATTACTTTCTGTCATCTTTCCTTCACATTTCAGGGTAAAAGAACACACTACAACTAGGCATACGTGGGCTGCACCGTCTAGATGATGTATGCTATAACATGAATTACAGCCAGAGAGCAAATATCAAGGAAGTCTTATTATGCCTGTTGTGAAACTGTTAAAACTCAATATTAATTCATGTGCTGAGTAACAAGCAAAGCACCCCAAGACAACAGATCATTTCGAAAACCCCCTCTGCATTCTAACAGCATGATACTATGTTTATAGACTGGTAACACCAGAGCTTAGTGCTCTCTGGCAACACAAAACTATGGGACAATGAGTACATGTGGAAGGAGGGTCAGTGAGGAAAAGAAGAAAGCTTTAAACCAGCTTTAACTCTCAGCCACTGGACTTCCACGAAACTTGGGTTAACTTGACCTCGGACAGAAACAACTGTCACAGTTTAATCGAACACATCTGCATGTGCAACTTCAGGAAAGGCCATGCTGCCAGAGGTACTCAACTCAGTCATCAAAACTACAAAGCATGGGCATTTTTCTGGTTCAAAATGCTTGAGCTCTCATCACCTCTGGTCATAAGATGCACTGGAAGGAAAGGAGCTGTATAAGGATCTATGATGCCGCAGCACAAAGACAATCTTGCAAACTGGTCACCTTCTAAAGGAAAACCAATTTGTTTTAAATGGCAAATCAGATATTTAAATATAATTTGAGAAGAGGAGACTCAGGGGGGACCTGACCACTCTCTACAGCTACCCAAAGTGAGGCTGTAGTCAGGTGGGGTTGGGCTCTTCTCCCAGGCAACCAGTGACAGGAGAAGAGGGCATGGCCTGAAGCTGCACCAGGGGAGGTTTAGGTTGGATATCAGGAAGCACTTCCTCACGGGAAGGGTGATCAGACATTGGAATGGACTGCCCAGGGAGGTGGTGGAGTCACCATCCCTGGAGGTGATTAAGGAAAGATTGGATGTGGCGCTTAGTGCCATGGTCTAGCCAATGTGCTGGTGATAGGTCACAGGCTGGACCTGTTGATCTCAGAGGTCTTTTCCAGCCTCAATAATTCTGTGATTCTGTGCAATTTAATTCTGTGTAAATTAAATAATTAAAAAAAAAAATCCAGAACATTAAAGAAGCAGAGTATAACCAAGTCCATCCCCGTGCACATTAATACATTAATACAACGTGACATTCCTCAAATGCACAAACTATCATGCAAACTACACCCATGTGTGCTTTAAGCAGTCCGCTATCAGCAAGAAAACCACGATGCTGCATGCTGGCAAGAAAGAAATAAGGCAAAGAAAAAAGCTGAGGAAAAGAAACCACAGTGCAAAGGCAAACAAAAGAAACCAAGTCACAACAGACACCTCTACCCTTAAGAGGCACACCAACAGCTCACCAGAGAAGCCTGCAAAAGCACCAGTTCTTCTTACAAGTCGCGTATCGTTTATCTACCAATTTTCCACTTCAAATCTGCCTAAAGCCTCACACGGAGCTCTCAACCATCATCTTTACTACTTCAACTAAACTCACTGTTCAAACTCCTCAAATCTGAGCAGGCAGAAATTGGATGTTTTCAAGGACATTCAATTGAGTATCTTTTGTGCTGCTGATCCAAAGTCCGAGTTAACTCGCTTTCTGGACTTACCTATCTGACTGAGGAACAGAGAAACTTTTCAATTCTTCAAGAAGTATTTCTGGAACAAGTACTTTTCTGCACAATCTATGATGTTTACAAACAAGGTTTAAAAGCATTTTAAAACTAGAAGGTAAGAGAAAGCCATCTGGTTCAGCTATGATTGCTTTGGCAGGGACCTTTATAATCATTAAGGTGCCTTTGTCAGCTGAAGTGGACAGGGCCATCAGATTTTTCCCAGGCTGCCAGTACTGACATGAGGTAACTCTCATCCTTCTCTCCCCTGCTTCCTTCAACAGAACAGAATCCTGAAGGAAGTTTAGTTACTGCCTTTTCACAAAGACAAATATAATCGCTTACATCAGAATTTTCAGAGCTGGGACTATAGGATTTTCTATTTTTCCTTTAAAAGAAAGGTAGTGGTTTACTTGGCTTGTATGCAGTATAGCATAAAACAAGCAAACAACAAAGGAAATGGGGTGAAATATAGGTGAGGAAGGAGAGAAATGGAAGTAGAGGGAGACAATTTAGGCAAAACAAGAACAATCAGGTGTTTGTTTGCTGCTGGTAAACATATTACATGACATGAAAAGGAGCAAAGCAAATAGGAGCAGATCTGACTGCTCCCATAAAGAGAAGAAATTCAAGTCATATTAAAGAAAGTTTTACTCTGCTGACTTCTTGCTCTAACAAGTCTCGGTCACCACCCAGTGGAAGTCAATCTCAACTACAAGACTTTTACAGATCATTGCTTCAGGAGGCACTAACAGCCTCATGCATTGAATAGCAGACATATAATTGGAGTAAAGTGCTTTAAGTGCTCTCTCCGGTGAATAACAGTCTAGTCCTTAATTTCAGCACCAGAATACATGCACTTTGACTGTTCTAACACAAGTTTCAAGGATGGTAATGGTCATAAAAACAACCCTTAAAATGACATCTTGATATTTTGTGTTTATTTTCCATCAGTGACATTCCATCTTACTTCTTCAGTTTACACGTCCAAGAGAATTTTAAAGAACTTTAAGTGCCTGCACTAGAAGCTCAAGCTGCTGTCTGAAAACCTCTGCTCCTCCTCCTTTATATGCCATCACCGGCAAAGGACTTACTAAAACGAAATCTTGCCTGACAACTTGAAGGCAGAACAAAATACACCGTTTGCCTTTCTGCTGCTATGGCGCTCGTGTAGTGCTGACAGTAAGGAAAACTTAACTTCATAAACATCTGGATTTAGATAAACCAGAGACATGTAACAAATGTGGTCACCAAACAGAAGGTACCGGTGGCCACCTGTACGTCTGCAAGTACTTAAGCACTTTGCTTTACATCCCTAATTCCACATTTCTTCCAGAAAACACACCTTTTGGAAAGTCTGTTCATATTCCTATTTTAAACGATGACCAACACGACTATCTAGATCATGTTCTTTAAAAGCATGCAAGTTTTAAGTGGTAAAGATCTTTAAATGATGCAAAGCCAATGTCTAAAACTACTGAAAAGTATTTTTACTAATATTAGTATAATGCCACGTATTAATTTCCTTCACAATACTGGACAGTAGTCATTTCACACAAGAAAAAGGCAGAAAAACCCCAAAGTTTAGTTGATTAGAATATGAAGTGCATTGTACAAAGTAGCTACTTGTGTATTCTTCAAGCACAAGTGAAAAATCCAAAATTCCTCTGAAATAAAACACAACCAAGAGAGACACCGTAAGAAACAGGAAAGACAAGTTGACTTAGGTATTTCTAATTGTTTTGGCTGTCAAAAGGTGTATTAACAACAGACAACAGACTGTATTTCATAGATTATCAACCTAGTATGTAATTCTGCAATGTCACTGATAAGTATTTAAAATCTCGGAATAAAATATGTGGATGATAAATTTAACAAAACATGCCTTTAAAGATAACTAGCAGGTAAACATGCAAAAATGTACGACAAATGGAAGGTTCAAGCTTTGCTAGTTTTCCCTGAATATAGTTAAGATGATTACAAGGACAAGAGCAGATTCAAAATTAAGGTACAAGACCTTTCTGTCTGATTCAAGGCTTTCTGAGGTGCTGTAAGGTCTATTAAATCTTCAGTCATAAAAACAAATAATAAAATCCAACCCAGGACCCCTCATCCTAACTTTTCAGGACAGCTTATACCACAAGGCAGGTAAGTAACTGTCTCAAGAACAGACCTGAGAGCCTTCAGCCCTGTCGGTGGGGCCTGACTGTCATGTTTACAAAGCACTAGATTAATACACTGTTTTCAGCCACCTATTTTTAAGTAGAATATGAAACTTTAATAAGGAAAGTGCTTACCAAAGTCAGACATTATTAAAAAAATTTATGTATTAATATATACATATTGTTTATTAAACTTTGTGTTATTTTTGTGGTCCTATAGGAATAGCTTGCAGCAAAGCTGGAAATTCTACCTGTACATTCTGAGCATTTAAAGAATTCTGCTGCACTTTTAAAATAATAGCCAAGGAAAGAAACTGCATCAAGAAATCAATGGTGTATACCGAGAAAATTCCTTTCTCTATGCTCTAGACCATAATACTCGAATTAAGGAAGAGATTGTCCACTCTCCATCACATCTGGCTCCCTGAGAAGACAGAAACATGAGTCATTTAGGTGAGTGTGGAGATCAAGAACCTGCCATTTGTGGGCACCCTTCATAATGTTCCAGGCAATCCAGAATTGGCAACTGCCTTCACTACTAAATTTGCTTGAGGTTATGTGGGAGGAGAAATTACCTTAAAGGACAGTTCCTACTATATAGTTGTCATAGCTTGCCTCTCTGAGGGCTTGATAACCAAGAGGCTCCAGAGAGACCTTACTGCAGCCCTTCAGGGCTTAAAAGGGGTCTGTAAGAAAGATGGGACAGTCTCTTTTGAAGGGCCTGTTGCTACAGGAGGGGTGATGGTTTCAACTAAAAGAGGGGAGATTTAGACTAGAGAGAAGGAAGACTTTTTTTTACGAGGATGGTGAGACATTGGCCCAGGTTGCCCAGAGATGTGGTCAATGCCCCATCCGTGGAAACATTCCAGGTCAGGATGGACAGGGCCTCTGAGCAACCTGATCTAAATGAAGATGACTCTGCTCACTGCAGGGGGGCTGGACTAGTTGACCTTTGAAGGTCCCTTCCAACCCAAACCATTCTATGATTCCAAGAACCGTGCTTATCCATACATTTTACCAACTTCATAGATGCACTGGAACAGGGATTTATTACCTTGGGTTTTGAGAACAGCACTGAACTTGCAAGCCATGCTCTGAAGGTTGTAGTTGCTAAATCCAAGCTATCCTATACTGGCCAGCAGTTAAGACTTGAAATTATCACAAAGAAGAATGAAAATCCATGGTCTGCTCTACGCAAAACAGCCCTTATATTGGCAAAAGGATTGCACCAACTTCTAAAACTAGCACAATCCCCTTAACTTCTGTGTTCTCACCAAGCATTTTCAGGGTTTTATCAGTTAAAAAGTGTTAAATGAAGTCCCTTCTTCCTTTGTGCTCTGAAGGGAACAAACACAGAGCTCCTTAATTCGGTAGAAGCTGTGGAGAAATCAAGCCAGAGAAAGCTACATCAGACATAAGCAAACTTCCACTTTAAAGTAATGCAAAGTTATTATCTCTTTTAATATCCCACCGAAGCTTACCCTGCTACTTGGACAGGAAAAAATCTATACAGCCTAACAGAGGATGCCAGATGGAAAATTCCACTGAGCTTAATTAGCCCACTGCTATTCCTGGACGACTGATACTGATGCAACTGTAAGATGGAGATTTTTTTCTTTCTCCTAACATGCATTTTTACTTCAGGTCTTAAAGGTGTAATTGTTGATCAATGAGGGGGGAAAAAAAAAAGGTACAATAAAGGAAGTACTGCTTTGGTTTCAGATGAAAAATCAAAATACACAGTTTTTTCTCAGGCTACAATGAATGACCAGTTTGGTATTTTTGATGTGTATTACATGTAAGAGTTTCTCAAGTTTTAAATGCAATTAGAAGAAAAATAGTAAAAAGAGACCAAAGGTAGTAGAGATAATAGAATCAGACAGACATGACTACTGGGTTCACATGGCAAGGTTTTGATAGCAGGGAGGCTACAGGGGTGGTCTGTGAGAAGCTGCTAGAAGCTTTCCCTCTGTCTGACAGAGTCAACGGCACTGGTTCCAGGATGGATCTGCCGTTGGCCAAGGCTGAGTCCATCGGTGATGGCAACACCGCTGTGACTGGTTCTTTTCCCCTACACAGCAACAGTCAGAAGACAGGACTGAGAATATGAAAGAGAAACAACTCTGCAGACCAAGGTCAGTGAAGAAGGAGGGGGAGGAGGTGCTGCAGGCACCAGAGCAGAGATTTGCCGGTGGCGCCTGGTGAAGACCATGGTGAGACAGGCCATCATTCATATGGACAACAAACGAGGCCGCCTTACTCAGCTACAGATAACAGCAGACAAATTTTCTAGATTCCCAAGGATTAGAATGAACATAATTTATATTCATTTTGTGAAAGTTTAAGTAGCATTCCCATTTATCCCTGGCAAAAATATACCACAAAGAGAAGCTTTCCCAAGCTACTTTGAAATTAAAAAAGAAAAAAGATCAATTCCTCATCCAGCACCAAAATATCCTTCATGCTGGCTTTGCTTTTCCTACTTTAATATTAAACCTACCTCAATCATATTGGAAAAAAACCAACCAAACCAAACCAAACCCAAAACACCCACCACCACCATTTTATTGTCACTGCCGTTGATTTAGCTACCCAAAAGGGAGAACCAGTGTGGCTCAAAACAATCACCACCCCATCAGCCAGTCACATCAGAGGTTACAGCTAAGTGTACAAAAGTATGAAACCAAAGAACCTGCATTCCATTGCCAAACTCTCAGCAAGAAGATACAGTCAGTACCCGTTGCTGTTGGTCTCCACAAGAAGACTCCTTGTATCTCTCACTTTCTGTTACTGCACTGCAAGGCTCTTGCGTCACCTAAGGCCTCCTTTAATTTTCTGTGAAAATCCAGAGTACTGTCAAATAAAATTTCACTTGAAGGCATTTTACACTCTCCCAAAATAAAAGGTTTAAAACATAGAAGATAGAAACAGACCTTCTGCCTTTTTTTTTCCCCCCCATCAAGAAAATTTCCAGTCAAATCTGTATTTCCCACAGAAACTTGCAACTTGAGCTACGTGCATGTGATTTTCATGTAGCAAACTACAAAACTCTTTACCAACTCTTCAGGTACCTCAGTTTCAAGTAGGAACTAGAAACTTGCAGTGCTGACTTCACCGTATCAATGAAAAATCTACCCATCTGCAAATAATGGTGTTTTTGGGGATAAACCCCTCACCATTCAAACACAATCACTGAGAACTCTGCATTTAAAACTTGACAGAAAGCACTCCCACGATCTATCTTCCTTTAACGTGATGGGGTGGAATTGATGCTAAAAGACAAAGTTTCTCATTGACATATTTTCTCTCATCTAGTCGGCACGAGCAAGCATCAGACAAGATGTCTGACCGTGCACACAGCTGAACTGCAGAGTAGTGCTGAAAAGAGCAACTCGCTCTGAAGAATAAGTCAAGACTGAAACCAAGCTTGTGGTAAAAGGATGGAGAGAAGGCAGGATGGGAAGGCTGTGATTTGAAAGGGGAAGCAGCAGCGCACGGAGTAACATGGAGAAGAAGTGCAGACTCACCGAACACGGTCTGGAGATGAGAAGGACCAAGACTAAGCAGATGAAAAGACAAAAGTGGGAATGGGACTTAGACCTACTGTGGGTGGGAAAAAGCATGCTGAAGGGACGGTATAGAAAACTAGAAAGAGGGCAAAATGCAGGAATAAGGTACAAGAGAAATGGGAAAATCTGTGAAGAAGCCAAGATGATGGGAAACAAAGGTACAGGAAGTGTTTGTACCCCAGAGGGGCGGATCTGCTAAAGAAACAGATGAAACGGGCATCTGTTATTTGCGGTGAGTAGTTGGAACAGCCCAGTACTGCGTGCAGCAAATAAGGTCTACAGAAACAGAAAAGTGAACTTCATTAATGAAAGAGCTTCAGGAACAAATTAACATAACAATGCTACGTAAGCAACCTTTCTTCTGACAATTCTTAGCTTCTGAAAACTAACCACAGCAACTCTAATAGAATATTTTTAAGGTAATTTCTGCCAGATTTTAAAAATATATGTTTGACAAAACATATTCTCTCTCGCATACCACTTTACAGTTAGAAAAGATAAAGGGCAAGAAAAATTCCAATTAAAGATCATGGAGTCAGGGATAGAAAAGATAATAAAATCTTAATGCAGGCAGAAGAGATCGTATACACATTTCATAATTTCCACGAAACAACCACCACCTCTGCTCTGCAAACAAAAAGCACAAACACAAAGTCTGAGAAGAAACAAAGAAAATAATTCAGTTAAACACCCAGAAGGTCTATCGCCTGCAAACAATTACAAATCTGGATGTGACTAACAGAAGAAACTATTTGACCTGCAGTTTATTGCACACTAATCAAGCTACAGAACAGTCTGGATGCTCAGAAAATGCTGTTGCTTCAAATAATTTGAAACTTTAATATTTAATCTTCTATCTTAAAGATATTATAAATGAAATAAAATTATCAGAACATGGGATGTTTTAAAATGTTTTGCCATTAGCCTATAACCAGTAAAGGAAACATAAAAAAAAAAGAGCAAACTCTTGAAATGAAGTGTGTTGATTTTAAAGTGTAAAATATTTCTGAGGAAAAAAAACCCCAAACCTGTGCAGTGATGAAGAGATTAATATTTGCACGATCCTTAACAGAATGAATTAACACTTTAAAAATGGAAAAATGTGTGAATAGCTCCAAATATCTAAAGCTGCATATGTATGAGTTTCTTACCAGGTACTGGTAAATCCAGCTTTGCTCGTTTCAATTCTGATATAGAATTTTGGAGCTGCTCTATTACAAAGTCATCTTCATAGAAGAAATCCTTGGCTAAAGACTCCTGCAGAAATTCTACAAGCTCTTCCATTTGTAATTTCATCAGATGCTCTATATAAGGAGGAAAATATACATTAAAATACTTTGATTATGAATACTGGAAAATGTACTTAAGATATTAGATGCTTTTTATTTTCAAAGCAGAATGAAGAACACTTATTAATTACACAGATGACAGAATTCTACACCAGAAATCTATAAAACGCATTAAAAATTCACTTGCAAATCAGCATGGAAATGTTTTCTACTTATCATTCTCTACTTAGGATGATGTTTTCCCAGAAGGGGCATCTTCAGAAAACTAACTACAATCACTCTCCTTCAGCCTTCTGATGTCCAACAGCTTCAGGTCTTTCTTTTTCAGCCTGCATCCTCAACTTACAAAACGTTGCTGTAGATCTGTACAACATACATCACCTCTCCTATTAAGAGCTTTGAAAAGCAGTAAAACATTTTAAAACCTGATATTTACAGTATCCTCATTCACAACAGAATTAAATTCCAATGAAATGATGATGGCAGTTCACACTTGGGAACCGTTGCTTCCCGCTTTCTGAAAATTCTGGTACTTTTTGCTACTTCAATCAAATTCAGGTCATAGTTTGAAAGTCATTTTACAGTTATAAGGTTATTTTTCTTTCCTTTTTGACACAGCGGTAAGGCCACATTTCCAACACAAACCTATTTGGTTTAACTACCTGCACACGTATGTAGCTTCTTTAAGTATACGTACGCGATCGGAAGTCCCAGAATGTACAATTTCTATAAAGAAACCACAAAAAATGTTTTTGCACTGAAATTAAAATGCATGAGACAATGTTACTTTGACTGGATAGCTATACCATCAATGTTTGTAAAGGTAGAGAAGACTGGAAAACAAGTCAGATCTGTCTTCCACCACCTCTCTGCCAGTCCTCTCACCTCTACTCTGTTGCCATAAGGTACTCTTGGTCTTTTGATCGTGGAGGAAGTTGTTATGTACTTGCTAAGCAAGGAAACCTGGACTCGGGACTTTCTCCTCAGCTCTTCCAATAAAAAAAGGAGTGGTGAGTAAAAATATAGTAATTTCAAGTAGATGTTTGTTTGCAAATAAAGAAGAGAAACCAAAATGCTAAGCCTACCAATTTGCCTCTACATTATTCAGTTTTCTTAAGTACAATAATTAAGTCATCTCTTTCATTTTTCAAATCAGTTTCTGAACAAACTAATGAATATACCCCAGTGAGAGAGTGAGGAAGTATCACCACTCTTCAGGGAGGGTAAACTAGCAAGCAAATGAAGACATTGATTCTGCAGGCTTCATGCAAACCTCTCAGAGAGTTAAACATCTCTAATAAGAAAAAAACCCACCAAAGTCCCAGAGTAAGACTTTATCAAGCTCAAGCTACAGGGTATAATCCTAAGGAATGCTGAGGTACGTTCAGAGGCTAACATCCATCCACAAAAGCTTTCTGGATCCTTTGGAACTTCAGGTGCTAAATTGCTTTGGGGAATCAGGCGTAGATGCTTTAGACAATTCCTTTGTTCAACAGCTCTAATTTTACTTTGACGGAAGGCAAGAGATGGAAGAGAAGGCCACCCAAGCAGACTACAGAAATTCTGAATTTTAATTATATTGTTGAACAAACAATGGTATAAAGAGAGACATACACCGGTGATTCCTTATTGCCGAGTTGTTTGCTGATAGAGTTTCAGGTATTTAGTGGCACTCTCTGGATTCTTTATGCACTTTTTTGATTAATTTAAGTCTGTAGGGGCTAACAAGCCAATTCCAAACCATGGAGCTAGAACATTTTTTTCCCATTGTTTAAAGACCAGTACAGCTCACTTCATGACAGTGTTTAAATAACTTCCATACTCTAACAAATATTTTTCTTTGGCAATCACACTGGATTGGTTCTGGCTGAGATGGAGTTAATTTTCCCCTTAGCAGAGCTCATAGAGCTGTGCTTTGTACTGGCAGCTAGAAAGGTGTTGATAACACAGCAGCGTTTTGGCTACTGCTGAGCAGCAGTCACACAGCGGCAAGACTGTCTCTCCAACATTTCTTCCTCACCAGTAGGATGGGGAGGGGCAAGATCCCGGGAAGGGACAGAGCCAGGACAGCTGACCCAAACTGACCAAAGGGATACTCCACAGCATATGGCATCTTCTCAGCAATAAAAGCTAAAAGAAAGGGTTGGAGGGATATTCATTATTACAGTGTTTGTCTTATGGAGCAATCACTATGTTTGCTACGTCCTGGGAAGCAGCTGGACATCACCTGCTGATGAAGTGGAGAATAAATCTTTTGTTTTCATTTGCTTTTGTGTGCCTTTGCTTTATTAAACTGCCTTTATCTTGACCCATGAGGTTTTTTTGATCTTATTTTCTCCCCATTGTATGTTGCTGAGGAGGGGAGTGATAAGAGCAGCTTGGTGGGCATGTGGCATCCAGTCAGGGTCAACCCACCACACACTCCTATTAGCAAAGCAAAGATGTTGATCTTTTTGTCCATAAGGAAAGAAAAATACCTGTCAGAAATAGCATAAGGCAAATGGCAACAAAGATTTTCACCCAAGGTCCAGCTACACAAAATAAACCCAAGATCATCTGCATCTCTGTTTAGCATTCAGATTTGAGAGATTTCTTACTTCTGTGTAGTTTCAGAATTGTGTAAGACATAGCAGTGAGAATCCGCTCTCCTTCAAGTATGTAGATATCCCATATCCTGAGGCTTAACGTAAAGGGAGTCTGCAACGACAGAAGCAGGCAACACTATGAAAACAGTCTGTGCAAAGTCACAATTCAAAACAGAAATAGAAAAAGACAGACAGACATACTCACACGATCAAGGAAACACTGGAAAAACCACTTTGTTGTGTAAAAGCTTGTGGACATATCCTGGGAGTCCTGTAAAACACCGAGAAGTTTAAGAACACAAAACTCAAGCAATGCCTTGCACTGTCCATGAAAACACACTTTCATCTTGACATCAATGTGCCCCGCATTCACCATAAAGAATTCATTCAGGTACAGCTACTATTGTTACTTCACTTTAACTTTGGGATAACATCATATTCCATGCTTGTCACATTCAGCTTTTCCAAAGATGTCAAGTACACCAACACTGAATAAGCAATGGACCAAATCCCTCTGGTTTATCTGAAGGCTTTACCTTCACCTATTAGCAAGTTAAGGTGGGCTTATCTTAGTCATACATTCACAGTAAGAAATGAGGAAAACTATTTCTCAAAATAATTGAAATAATCTCCATGAGATTTTCATTCTGAGAGTCTTTTTAAAAAGCAAACAGAACAAAACAATGCCTTCTTTTGAGATTTTTCTAACCTGTAAGAATGGCCTCAGCCTACTGAAAGACTGATAAAATGGACCATGCCTTTCCTGGATAAAAGACATAATTGCTATTAAATTTAATGTCACTAATTTACACACACAAAGTTTTGATTTAAAACTGAAAAGAAAAATATATAATAAATATATAGAGTGAATTTTTTACCACTCCCTCTGAAGAAACGGCCAAGAAGTCCCTCAGAAGTGAGCTAGCAAAACATTTTATTTAAATTAGCTTTTTCAGTTACTAAAGCAACTTTCTGCACTTTCCTGAAACTTTCTTTTTCAAGGGACCCAAGATGGGGGCAGGAGAGGAGATGTGCATGACAGAAAAAGGAAAAAGTTCTTCATTATTTAATGCAGTAGTAAGAGGGACTTAAGCAAGACACCATTGAATAACATGCCAGTCCCAGGTTGTCTCACCACAACCAAGTGTAATTACTTTTTGATTTCTAGAAAACATAAAGGCCTTATACCATTTGCTGTTAAAACCACCCAATCTTCTTGGGACTATTCTGTATTTAGTTCCTGAAATGTGACCACCTCAAAAGAGAATAAGACTATTTCTAAACAAGAATCAGCATCTTCCATGTACTGTAAAAACTAAATCCACAACTTTCATTTCAGAGTCAGGTTAATTACAGAACCAGTCTTGATTTACTTACTTCTTTTTACCATGACAAGATCATCTTGCATAGCTAATTTTGACTTGCCTTTGTAACTGGAGAGTGGGTTTTTTTCCTAACCAGATCTGCCTAATTCCATGTTATACGCAGGTCTTACAGCATGTTTTAAACAACAGACATTAAATTCTATTTTATAATACACACGTTAGATGCAATTCATCATTGCCACACAGTGCTAGTCTGTTCCCAAATTGTCCCATCGTGTTCTGTTCCCCCCCTCCAAAGATAAACATAATAAACAGAAAATAATAGGGTCTTGGGAAGGTAATGTTTGCAAGTAGCAATCACTCTTAGAAGATGTTGCTGCAACTGAGCATCTCTTACACCTTTTAAGACTTGGAGATGAATTCTGGCAGAACCAATGTGATTGTAAAAGGAAATTGTTGATGACTACTGGAAGGGTATTTTTTCTCCCATTAGAAATAGAACCTATTCCTCAGAATAAATACAGCCGATATTAGCAAAAAAAAAAAATAAAGAGGATATCCTTTCCTAATTAAGAGTATTAAAAGAGCTAACACTCAACATTTAGCTTCATGAAAATACTACTGAGTATGTGCAAATTTTAAAAGGGCCATCAACTTCTCTTACAGAGGTTATTTTTTAAGCAGAGATTAAAACTGGTTCGGTTGCAAAGTCACCTCTGCCCAGCGATGAGCCACAAAGCTCTACACAGAACAAACTCTTGATAAAAATGTTTTAACATCAGCTTGCTATACAGCAGTTTGTACAAGGCCAGCTAGAAGGACCACCGATTTTCATTAACTCAGAGGTCAAAAGTAAGATGGACACCTGATTTCATTACTCTTAGGGTCCAATTTTAGCGTAACTCTGCCAAGGTGCACCCTAACTTTGTCTATAATGAAAACAACAGCATTTCTGCCTCTTAGAGCTTTGCATTTTTTTTTTTCAAGGTTTCAGGTAATCTTAACCTAGTGGGTTAACCTGAACTGAAACAGGGCAGCGAGCTATACACTAGTATTGCTTTTACTGTGATATAAATACTTACCAAATGTTGCTTAAGTTTAGACAAAAATTTTTTCAGGACTTTGTCATGATGTTCTTGAAACCTCAACAGTTTTGGAAAACCAGGAATAAAAAAACCTAAGAGAAGAAGTGGACCATGTAACAGGTGCATATTCTATAAAAATGACATAAAAAAAGGTATTCAGAGCTCAGATTATTCTCCTGTAAAACCACTGGATCTGAACAGATATTCATAGCAGTATTACAATGCCCACATATGGATATGCACATACTCCTGCCTACATGACTACAGCAAAACATCAACACATTCCCTTAGTGACTATTACTAGATTTAGGAGACAGCAGATCCATCAGTCCTGCATTAGTTTACCCACTATAAGACCATGGGGAAACCACTTATAATGTGTACTTGCCAGATCCTGT
>JAAGNO010010146.1:92911-114619 GCA_033439905.1 Ceryle rudis
AAAAAAAACCCCCCAAACCCCAACAAACCACCCCCCCCCACCAAAAATGCAAAAAACCCCCCAAACAAACAAAAACCAAAACAAACATACATGAAAAACCACAACTCACACCAACTAAAATTTGTAAAAGCAAAAAAACCCTCATAAATTGGGATTATGCCCAGCAAATTCAGAATAGAAGGGCAAACAGCACAGGCAGCCTCTAGAGCTGCCTGCACAGAAGAAAAAAAAAACCCCAAAACCCCAAAAAACAAAACCAAATCAAAACAAACAAACAAACAAAAAAATCACCAAAGCAAAACACACACATACACAAAAAAACCCAAACACCAAAAAAACCACCCCAAGCAAATGCCATGAATATATACCATAAAGTTTGTGAGCTCACACAACTAAGGGAATATAAAAAAAAAAATCTTAAGTGGTTTTAGTGATCATATGCTGGAAAAGGAAAGCACTAAGATCCCTTTCCAATAGAGTTAACAGCAGAGTTGAAGGCTCGGAGTGAACACATAAGCCAAAAAACTTGAAATGTGAAGGAGAGCTAGCACAGCTACACAGCAGGAAAAGAAACCATTCAAAGAAGATCCTTCAAAAAGCTGAAGCTGTGCTCAGATCAGAAAAACAGAGATGATCAAACACCAGCAGTATAAAAATGTGAAAAACAAGCCTCCTCCCCTCAAAAAAAACAACTTGCAAAAGATGTTAAAGAAATACTAACAGACCTACGTTCACACACGCTGGAGACAGAAAGCCTGATAGAGAATTTGTAGATTCAACAGCCTGTGAAGATTTTTAGAACTGTTCAGAGAAGATAAAGTCAAAACTAAAAACAAGTTAATTTTTTGCATGTGAGACACTCGGGAGGCTCCCAAGTCAAATCCCCAAACATCTCAAAAAGCCCTCAAAGGTAGCTACACCTGCAGTATCAATTCTATGAAACCTCTAGCTTAAAATGCCAGGAGCCTGGGAAGTGGCTGCCACGTCAGCTTCTCTTAAACTGGTTTTCAGTCCAATAATTTTCAGACCAATACTCTGAGAGGACAGAAACCATAATGAAGCAAGCTGGGGTAAGTGGACACCAGATGGATGCAGTGTACCAGAGAAGAATCAACGTGTTTTTTACAAGGAGAGGTCATGTCTCTCAAATCTATGGGCTTCCTGAAGGGATCGGTGAGCACATGGGCATGGAGAGACTGGATATTGCCTATTTGACTTCCCAAAGGTACTTAATAGGTTCTAGCACTGAAGTACCTTCATCTCTTCAGTCCATTTCCTAAAGCAGCTAATCCAATGAGTTGGTAAAATAAAGACAAAAAGGCTTCACCCATGAAGTTGTATAGGAGATATGCTGGGACCTAAGCTATTTTACACGTGATCAACCAAGTCAAGCCCTAGCCATCTTGAAAGAGCAAATCTGGAAAAGACAAGAACTCACAGGAATTATCCAGGTATACAACCAGTTCTGTGTCAAGAACAAACTAAAACACTACATCTGATCAGACTGCATTAAAAATACCAGCTGCAGGGAAATACCACCAAGTACCAGCACTGAACAGGTTATGAACGTTCACGTCTCCTCTAAGGCAAAATCTAGAGGGCATCACTGAAAAACCATCGTGTGGTAGAGCCAAAATAAAAATGGAAGAACTATTCTTCTAATAGAAGAGTTATTTAAGGAAGAAAAGTCTACTGGAGACTATTAAAGGCAAAACAAAATTCCATCTCGAGAACTTTCTCTAGAAGTTCTTCCAGCCTCTAATACTTTATCCAGGAGGTGTTTTGGTTCCCTTCTTCTCAGACACTTTGTAGAACATCTGCTGCTGGTCACTATCAGAGATGGGATACTGGGTTAAAGAGCTCTGGTACAGCAATTCCATACTCTTAAGGTTAAAAAAGGCTGGAAAAAAAGAAACCGGTTTTCACTTGTCAATGACAGGCAGTATGGAAAATGCATGAAGTATAGACCTGCAGAATACTCACTGGTTTAAAAAAAAAAAAAAAAAAAAAAGAGTTTGAGTTTGTGGCACAAACTCAATTAAAACATATACATTCCAAGAATGACAGGAAATCTAGGTTGGAAGGGATTTCTGGAGATTATCTGGTCCAACCTGCTGACAGCAGGACCTTAGATTAGGCTGCTAACATTTAATAAATGAAAAATTTGGAACATTTGAGTTATAATTAAGGTTTTGTCAGCATATCTATAAACTTCCTTAACAGATGTTGCCAAGATAGTTTCAATGTGTGTATAATCCTATGGCATGATGGCTCATATGCCCTGTGGAGGAACTCATCAAGCTTTGGGCTACTCCAAGCTCCCTCCTGCCTAGAACTATCAATAACGTAACACTAACAAGACTGTGAGAGCAGGAAATGCTGTGCAAGGCAGAGATAAAACTAAGAAACCCAAAGCTAATGCCAAGATACAAGTCCATTTTTTACTAGAGATTCCTGTCCTGCCAAGTGAGTGCACAGCCACGCTATTATTCTAAGTTTCCGCTACTATTTTATTGCTATGTAGATGTCTACATAACCAGCCTTCAACTGGTTACATTCCCTGAGAAATTAAGAGGAAAGGAAACCGTCTGATTTTCATTAAGAACTATTTGAAAGATATCACACGGGAAAACAATTACTTACCAGTAACATCCAATAGCCCCCCAGCATAAAGCTCCCATCAGGTCTTATTTTGACCAGTCAGCCAGAACGGTGTAGTTCCATTTTTAAATAAATTACAATTTAAATAGGGCAGGTTGAAACCTAATATATACTGACATAAAACTCCATACCGTGCATAGCATGCTTTGGACCAGACAGAAGTTTCACCAAGGCCCAGAAGGCATCTTCTTCATTCATGTACATAAGGAGTAAAGCTGTGATCTGGCTCATTCCCTGACAGTATCCAACTTCCTGAAAATCAGAGTGAAAATATTAAAACACTGGAAACAAAAGCCTCATAACCATGAGCTCTTAGTTTTGCCTTGAGCTAGTGGAGGAAAGAAGATGCTTGTCCTGATGGTGTAAGATCATTAATTATGACACTGCTAAATACACTTAATATGTAAACGTTTCAAATGTTTATAGATAGAAGGGATGATGAACAACCCTCCAACTGAAAAGCAAACTGGAAGCCTTAGCTGTTCATTAGAACGCTCTACTGACGCACAAACCCCTTGTCAGTACTAATAATTTCAAGTATCTGTATCATCTTACTCTCTGAGGGGATGTGTTTTCCATTTAGTTGTAACTCGGGGTTTTTGAAGAGGACAGGGGCTTGCTTTGTTTTGCTTTACAGTCAGGGCACCACCTGGTAAACACAAGGACTTTATATAACTATAAAATTGCTCAAGTTTAGTACCCCATAGCAAGCAGATGTAATAAACTCAAAGAAAAAAATTTCACTGCTCCAAAACTGAACTTGAGTATTTCCTCTGCCATTAATTTTCACTTTAATGGCAGGAACCAACTGTCACTATCATTTTGCTGCTCAGATAACCCTGATAAAGTATTTGTAAGGACAACAGTTAATTGCCGAGTAATTTTTTTTCAGATTTACAAGTCCTAAGTAGAACTTTGCTCTAGAGATAAAACCGAAGTGTAAGAGCTGCTATACATTAAGACAAAGATGCAAGGAAAAAAAATGCAACAACATAAGTGCAAAATAAAAACCTCACTGCACTATTCTCATTACGCTTTAACAGTTGATTTTAAACAGTATTTTTCGTGCAACTTGAAAATACTAGCCCAGTATTCTACAGAGATATATAAAGGTCCTTCCAGGGTTTTATTTCTCAGTGTGTCAAGGCTGCTTAAAAAGAAAAGCTTAAGACAAAGGAACAAGTGAAAGACAACAATTCCAGCAATGTAAGTTCTTTCATGGGCCAACAATTGTGAGGAGGCAGAAACTGAAACAGGACAGGAAGTTTACACTTCCTACAACTTTAAAACTTAATGAAGTGGTATTTAATTAGAGTAACTGCTTATTTTCTTAACTTTATGTATCTTTATATTGAAATCTAGGGAGCTGCTGATGGATATAAAATGAAACACACACAAAGAACAACAAAATGGGCAGGAGGAATGAAGGGATAGTGCATTAAACCCACCGTTAAATGTGGACATGATGGCATTTCTGTTTCGTCTATTTTTACCATGCAGCCAAATGACATTACAAAATACTTGAGTTTCTAACCCTGTCTTTGCAGATCTAGTCTGGAAACTCCACTCTAACAGATCTTCATCCAGGACTGCTGCCAAGACCGATGGCTTCAGTAAAGCAGATGCAACCTTTAAAACCACGTTCTATTTGTTAGAACCCTCCCCAGGTTATGAAATACGCCTTTTTACCCCAACAGGCATCTTTCTGTAGCCTGTTTTCATTCCCATCATTCAAATGAACAGGAGCAATATAATGGAGGGAAAGTATCAGTAGCATAATACTTCAGCTCAGCACAAATTCATTATTCTTCTTAGACAATACTTAGTTTCAGTTGAACTGTAGGTACAGTTCAGTCTGTCCAATAAGATACTGATAATCACTATGCTTTATTTTAACTTCAGCTCAAACGTGTCAACAAACTTTGTATAGGTCTCTAAAATGCTGTTTGGTCAGTTTGGGGGTTTTTTAGGGAGAAAGAAGATACAGAATTGTAAGTTATTATCTCATGGCACATTCAGAGAAATCGTATTTAAGTGTGAAGGTACGCAACTTACCGTATTATATATGGAATATGCAGCTAAAACATGGAATAAAGACTGTTGCCTGGAGAAATAAGAGTAGAAAAAGGAAAGTACTATAATATTGTCTTTTGTAAAATCAGAAAAACTTAAAAGTACTGAGCTCTGATTTGGAAACCTGTTTCCCCCTTTTAACTCGTCTAGCACTAAAGAACAGAATAAACCACAGTTTACAATGATATGTGCTTCTGATTTCAAACCAACATCACGTTTAGCACTTCTCTGATGGTTTACATGTTGAAAGGTTTCAAAAATACCTGCAATACTTTGAGAAAGCAGTAGCATCAGATCATTATTTTTTATAGACAGTTAAACATAGGATGGGCTACATTTCAAACACCGATTTATTCTGAATGCTAAACTTTTTAACACCCCAGACCTGATTGCTGTGCTTGTAGGAAATTAACAGCTATCACTAATTTCAGAGTGTACAAGAGTTAAAATTCACAAAGCAGCCACAGAGATGGCCTAATCTTGGCTCCCAAACTAAAGGCTGCTTCAGTGACTGCTACTACCAAACTGATGAAAAACACCACCCTGCCTTGGCATCCTGCGCTCAGTCCTCCGAAGTGTGCTGGTCTCCCTGCACTTCAGAGTGAGAATTACAAAGAGCTTTGTACAAGTCCTTTGCTTTTGGTAAAAACGGCTTAACTTGTGAAGGTAGTAAAACCAAAACACACTCCCCCCCAATAAAAAAAAATATCCCCAAAATCGAAACAAAACCAGCCCCCTCCTAAAACCCAAAGAAAAACAAACAAACAAACAAACAAACGAAGCAAAAGGCTAAAAACACACACACACAGAAATGCCGCAACCCAACCAAGACAAACCCCCATTTGAAAAAAGCAGAGTTATCAAAGTAATAGTGGAGAGGTCTCATCATGAATTTTTAAACTCACACCCATTTCTTTTGTGATCTGTATTGTGATTTGTTGAGGAAACAATTTGGCAACCTGAATGCCTACTTTCACCTACAACTAAAACTGGTAAAATTTAACTGCCGAGTTTTGCATACTGCCCTTTTTCTGTCTAGTGAAATTCCCTCTGCCTGCCACTAATTAAATGTATAGAAATAGGTATAAGCAGGCTAAAAAAAGAAAGCGTAAGTAAAAAGTCACGTATTTTCTCTTGGGAAGAGAATGCATAGTGGGAGAGTTTTACCAAAACACCTCATTTATGGCATTTTTTTTGTGCCCTCTTGCAGAGCTGAAGCTTTGTCATTCTTCAGTAACCAAAGTAAAGTGTAGTCTGAAGTACTAGATATTAAGCTGGAGTCTTATTTTACAAGGACAAACTAGAAGGTCCCAGATTTACACGGGAACCTTCTATATCTTCAGTTGACCATATGAAACTGAACATAAAGACCTCAATCTTATTCACAGTAAGATACAAGAAATAATGGTAATTTTAGTACTATTTACAGTAGATGATACCACTAAAGACCTGTAACAGAATGAACCTTCAAAGTCATACAGTCTACTTAAAAGTCAAACAAGCTATTGATTTACCCAGGGGACTTTATTTCATTGCTATGTGAAATGATTTCTGAATTCTTCATCGAGGCATTGCTGGAAACGCATAATATACATGCGGTAATTCCAAGATCTATTCCAAGTGTGAAATTGCTTTATGCAGCCAGAGGCTTTCCTGGGGACTCTGAGGGCACGCTTACAACACAGCCGCGGGGACTGGAGCCGGCTCTGCTTGTGTTAACCCCAGGCTGATGAGCTAGTGAGCTTCTGCTAACATCTCAAATGCGTGTGTAAAAACTAACTGAGGCCCAGAAGCACCACAGTCATTTCTGCATGGCTCTGTCAGCACTAGCAAGAGGCGAGGCACGTCAGCTCAAATACAGACAGCTCCGCACAAATGTCTCCAGACTACAGTGGCTGCACGGAATAGCTCGCAGCCTGGGAATTTCTGCTTTGTATTCCCATCCTGTGTTGCAGCCGTAAGAGAAATTCCTCATATTTAGAATTTGTCCACAAAATGCCTAGAATAATAATAAGAGAAAAATGTTCATTTTATTATCACATTAAAGTCCACAGCTCTGAGTATTGCTTTTTGAAAATCGCAGACTACTGGAGAATCTGCCTTGGAAAGAAAAGGAGATTAAAACACGAACTAATACAATCCCAGAAGGGAAAAAATACCCTCTTCATCTCAGCACGCTGCTGATGCTGCAATCTGGCAACAATACCGATATTTCTATCGCCATTTATTTCACTATTAAGCACTTTTAAAGATGACAGCTGCCTAATACACCTCATCCAATGACAGTCAGAAAAACCCCACACATTTTGAAAAAATCCAAAAGCATTAAGGCCTACATTTGTAAATAATTAAATGCTCACGTATACAATACCGCTTTACTTGGCTCTGAACCAAGATACTGGGACAAGAGGAATATAAAATCCAAAAGAAGGCTAAAACGTCCAGGAAGATAAAAGCTACCAGTAATGCTAAAAGTTATTTTGTTTTTGAAAACACACAGTTAAATAAAAATGACTGCATAATAAATCTTAATTCATTTATTAGTTCAGATTTCCCATGCTTTTGCATTTACAATGCCCGAGACACTTTTTATTTTCTTTGGAACGGTACTGACCACTTCACAGTGAAGGAAACGTAGCTGTTTGGAAGGGGCCATGTGGTTTGTGTTAGTAACAGTAATTTCACTGCACACAGACACCCTGCTCTGGAAGTTGGGAGCTTACATTCAATACCCCTGCACAGGTTGAAGAGGCTTGAGGCAAATGGGGAGCCAGTTTTAAGACGAGCAAAACAAAACCTTTTCATTTACTTACTTAACACCGTATCGGTCTCGAAACATGATATGATCTCTGTACGTTCGATTTACGTCAAGATCAATTTGCCTAATATCTGGAGAACACCCTCGCGCTTGACACTTCAGTTTCTGGGAAAACAGGAAAGAACAGAAATTAAGTTTAAAATTGTGAACTCTAAAATAGCAGAAACCTGCCTGACCGCACACCGATACTGAAGTATTTGCCATCTCATGATTTAAACCACTTCACACAGAATGGCAGCTCATAAGATAACAATTTTAACTTCCAAACTATGCATATACACATCTAAATTCTACAGTCAGTCCCATTCAGAGTAAGAGACCAATCCCATACCATTCACTACTCGTATTCAAGGCTATGTTTCAGCATTTCCAGTTTCTGTCTGTCATTTCTCCGGTAGGCACACCACCAGAGAAAGACAGAAAGTGAATTTTACTACTCAGGAACAAGAACCTAAGGTGCGAGTGCTCCAGACTGGACTTCTAGCAAATTATTTCATCTGGTTTTCCTACTTCTCGTGCCTTTTTCTCTAAGCAGAGTAATAGCTCCAGAGCTGCCAGTTATAATCTAAGTATAGATAATGAACATTTCTCTAGTCATTTCCTCTGTCTTTCTGCTCTAATCTAATTCAGTTGTAGAATATCTCTACTTTAGCATTCGCTTTAATGTTTTATAATTAAATCCAATTTTGCAATTGAATACCTAGGAAGCCTGCACAGGTTAGATTGCCACCTTATTTTTCAAACTTAAAATAATTTTCTCTTAACATTCATTTCTTAATTCTCACTGCTGCCCCTAAAAGCTGAGTCTGCATAACATTTCTCACTGGATTCAACATGGTACTTTCAAAGCGTTACATCTGAGTAGGCACTAATAGAGAATACCACAGACATGCAATAGGCAGAACGCTATGGATTCTGGTTGTGAGAACACAGAAAGAGTTAAAGACAAAAATAAAACCAGAAGGATCAAACAGGGAACAACAGCATCCATTCAGTCTGTTGAGTACCACCAGAGGCTTCAGGCACATCTGGAATTGCCTGTACAAAGCCGCTAACCAGCGCAACACTAACCACAATCTCAGGTTCCTGCACCTTTCAGTGTAATTTAAAATACTAACACCCAGTGTGATTTGCCAGCCAGACAGAAAAGAAGTAAAGAGAAAACTTATGGTTCTAAGGTGGCAAGAGGATCCAGAGCCTATGGTTTGTTGGAATATAGGAAAAGAAGCATCCTGAGTCCTTATCAGCATGGGAGCCTCTATCAAGAGTGGTAAAGAAAGGGTATCAGAGTTCGAGAAATGAGAAGGACAGAAGATTAAGAACTGGTAATTACCCCGCACAGAGAACTAAAAGAAGCTGTTTGACCTACAGCAAAGGCACGTATTTCTCTGCTAATTTGAAGGTTTGCACTTTGTAAGTGATACTTGTAACGAGGAGCGTTAATAGCACCTCAGGAAATAGGGAAAAAATAGCAGTAAAATGAGCTTATCACAAATAAACAAGATAGGATAACGATGGAAGAAACTCTTTTCTACTTCTATATCTGAACTACAAACACTTTTTTATTTTGTACTGAGCAATAGATGGCACCAATCATTGCTGAAAATGAACTCACCTATTTTCAAATGCTTCTAGTTTTACTCAGTATTCTTTCCCACATTTATATTATTCAGCATGAACTCTGGCTTATCCCTTTTGGATCTGCCACTAGTCTTACTTTCAAAGTTGAGCAAAATATAATAGTCAGAAAGAGCAGCCTGTCAGACTAAAGAGCGATAAATAATTTAGGAGATCACAGATACCAAGATTTAGTTAAGATCCATGTCAATATTGATCTTTCATGATCTTACAAGATTTCTTGTCTACTCAGACCCAAAGTCTCATCTCCTAGAAAGTGCTATTAGAAAATGCCCAAACCAGACAAGCAATGTATTTCCTTGAAGCTCTGGACATTATTTCTTTATAGGGGAGTAAACATTTCAATTCCTGCGGGGAAAAATTCAAACACTCTACAATACTAAATTGCCTTTCTGTTAGCTAAACTCTCCCTGTAATCCTTCAGCAGAGAGAAAGACAGGATTTTGAAGGATTTGATTCCCATTCTGCCTAACTTATTAGCCTGCACACGAACCATACTCTCCACTCTTGGGTCTGAAGTTCAGCTCTGATGTCCACCAGCTGTATTCACCCCCACAGAAAAGCAATTAGTAAGGAAAAATTTAAAGGTATGTAACCATAATAATTCAGAAGTTGCTTTAAGTGCTACTCAGGGTGAGGATGGAGACTTTAGGGAGGTAACACAGAGCTGTTTTTTTTGTATTCTAAGTAGGAGATATGCTTAAGTGGTTGATTTATGCCTGTAGAATTTTGGGGGCTACCATCCAGTCATCAGTTCCACAGAGAATGCTATCAAGAAACCAGACAGTGCTTTGTAAGGGATATCTAAGCTTCATGTGGAGATGAGATGGCAGAAAGGCAGCCAGCCTGCTCTGGCTTGTACAAGATTAAGGCACCAAGCTCCATCCCTTCCAGAATACTGGAACTCCTCTTACTGATATTCAGCTAACAAGGTGCTCCCTTAACAGACATTTCTCAGAGACCACAGTTTCAGAGGTTTCCGTCTTCATATCAGGATAGGGATTTTTCTGATTTTGTTTTGCTTTGCTTTTGCAAGTATTTGAGGATGGGAAAAGAAATGGAAAGAAGGTCAAATTAATCACATGAATTACAGAAGCAAAAAAATAAAGCTCGAAACATGCTTTTCAATATGTAGCCTTTTTCCTAGCTAAAACAAGTAGCAGAGTTCAATGCAGTATCTAATCCGTTCTGGGTTTTTTTTCAATACTGCATAACAACAAAGCTTAATAAAGCCTGTAGTCATAGTATAGAGAAGTTTTAAATTAAGATTAAGGGGAAATTCTACAAACTTACATTATAAAAGTCTTTCATTTCTTCTTTCATTTTAGGGACATCAAGTAGTAAAGACCAGACTTGCCCTCTGAACTGCAGTGGGATTCCTTTATAAACTCTTCTATGAAACTGTAAAAAGAAAACAAAACATATATGCAGTGCAATCTACAACATTCCAAACAAAAGAAACAGTGACACACAACACACTAAAGAGAAAAACGCCAACTGTCCTAGCAAAGGGGTGACTTGCTAGGGACAAAGCCTTCCAGTGTCTTTTGAGTGACTGCGATAGGACAAGAGGTGATGGTAGCAAGGTGAAACACAGGAAGTTCCACCTCAACATGAGGAAAAACTTCTTCATTGTTGAGAGTGGCAGAGCCTGGAACAGGCTGCCCAGAGAGGTTGCAGAGTCTCCTCTGGAGACTTTCCAGCCTCGCCTGGATCTGTTCCTGTGTGGCCTGCCCTGGGTGCTCTGGCAGGGGGATTGGACTCAGTGATCTCCAGAGATCCCTTCCAACCCCTGCCATTCTGTGATTCTATGAAAGTGTCCGATGATGCCAACTGGGACCTCTGTTAATGGAATTAGGAGAGGCACAAGGAACAAAATGAACGCACAGGCCAAAACATTGCTCTGTGCAGGTGATGCTTACAAGCCAGGACTTCAGCCTGTAGGAAGATCTATCAAAATTGTAGGAGCAATGCTGAGCAGCAATTACTCTACAAATATTAAAAAGACAGCTCCAAATTTTGCAATTTAGACCCAAAAAAATCAGATTCTTATCAACACAGTATTTCAGGACAAGGCACAAATACCTCACTATAATTATAAACGATAAATGGGAAAGGTTAAAGTCAACCAGCATTATCACAAAGCTTTCAAGATTACCAGTGAAAAAAAAAAAAACACCCACACCAAAAAAATTAAAAAAAAGAAAAGAGAGAAAAACCACAACCAAAACCAATGGAACAAAACACAAGAATTTAAAAAATTCTAAATCAGTTCTAAAACTGCAACAGCGTGTTGAAATGTCTGTATGCATACCAAGCAAATGTGAGATCACCAAAACCACCCCAAACATAATGTGATGATTTCAGATCGTATTTCTAAACTAATAAATATTTTTCTAAATGCATATTAAAACATTTGCACAAAGCCAACGTATGAATAAAGCTATTCTAGCCATGGTTCCTAAGAAAACAGAACAACCTACCAAGAATGCGTGCAATTCTTAGTTGTGAAATAGAAAAAAAAATCCCATTCCCATCGCTGACACATTCTGTTCTGACACATAAAGCTTGTATTTGAAACAGGTCAGAAGGGGATAACTCAGCACCTGTGCACAACTAGAGAGAGCAGATAAACTATCAGTCTTGCTTCTGACATGTCACTGATCTCACACTTCCATTTGGGTGTTTGGTTTTTTCTGGCCTTTTTGGAAAAAAAAAAAAAAAAAAAAAAAAAATATTGGGAGCACTGACGACTGCTTTCCTCAGGCCTCTTCTGATTTGTGTACCTTTATGCTGCAGCATTTAGGAGCATGAAGAGCCTCCAAACACAGGAAGATGAACAAGCTGTCTAAAGTCTTGGCTTTACACAGCCAGGAGAGACCACAGATAAGCAAAGGCTCAAAGAAACCAAAGCGTAGCAATTCTAAAAACACACAAGAAAATGTTACCATCTTTTGGGAGATGTGTACGAAAAAGAAAACCAGAGAAGTAACAAAGAAAACAAACCTTTCTGAAGTTCTGGTTTTACCACTGTTTTAATGATGCCACAAGGAAACAAATCTAAAAGAGAACACCACACACAGAACCCCTCCCCAGACAATTTGTTCTATGCATTTAACCTACAATGAAAGTCAGACCTTAAAAAATGTCAATTGACAGAGCTACCACTTCCTTGAAACTTTTCGAAAAGTCATGTTACAAACATAAAACATATTTTAAAAGGAACATCATCCTCAAAGACAGGATCTTTTTTCTTTTACACGTATTTAATGTCTCCAGTTTTGGCGGATTAATGAACCCCTAACTGTAGTATATTTGCAAACATCCCGCTCTTTGGGATGTATCAGATCTTTGAAGGCATCTTCTGTAAAGATAGAGAGCAACACACACTGCTACCCAGCAGCCTTCTCTACAGATGCAATCCAGACTTCAGCTCACGCAGAGAATGTCAGGGTGTGTCAGCCCAGACCCAAGGGTAACCGCTTGTGAGGGAGAAGACAATTCGGTCTGTTGGAAGCCAAGCAACACCAACTGCAGCAGAGTCATCCTGAGAAAATATTAGCATCTCTACTGGAAAGCAGGATGAACCAAATCTGCAAAAATATTTTCTTGGAACTTGAAAGAAAAAAGAAGAAAAAAAAAGAAAAACCAGCAGTGTTCTATGTCCTTGGTGACGTGTAGCTGTGTTCCTCAGACCCATGGTAGAGCAACAGTGCACCTTGATAACGAACACTTTTGCTAGTCGATTATAATTTTGTAACTTGTTTTCTAACGTCTCCAACAACCACAAGGTTATTAATGAAAAGAACTGGTTGAAGAATAAATTCTCAAGACTACCATTGTTCTAAAATAACAATCTGGGACAAGATCAGGTGGTTAGCAAAGGCCAGAAATAAGACTTTGCAATAATAATTTTTTATCAAAACAGAATTAAAACCAATTTAAATCATCCAAAGTGTGTGTGGGGGGGTGTTCAGGATAGAACACTGATGAAGAACAACCAGTTTCAGAGGAGTCTATGGCATTTACAGTTGTCCCATCTTCCGCACTTCCCAGACTGAAACAGCCAAACACTAGAAAGAGCCCTTGAAGCAGTAAGTGAAAACTGAGACAGAGAATTGGGGAAACACTTCTAAAAGAAGAGTCTGAAAAATGAGCTGGCAAATATAACTTTAAGAAGAGTGGAAAGGACAGAGAGACCAGCAGTTTCACCAGCCCACTATTAGTTATGCCAAAAAAACAGATGGGAAACAAACAGTTTCAGTAGCTAATACTGGAATTATTGCTCTACCTCAACAGAATAAACCCAAGTAACATTCAGAGCTTCCTGAAAACCATTTTAGATCTGCATTCAGCTGACTATGCTGTTCCAACTGTTCTTTTATTTAGGCACAGAAAGTAAGCTCTCAGGCATCCTAAGATATTACAAGATCCTACCTAGCCTCAGCAGAACAGGAGACTAAAACTTTCACTGTCTGCCCCATATACAAGAGAAAGACAACTCAAGAACAGAACCTTCATGACACAGGCTCCATTACACAAAAGGTAACGCAGAAACAAGTGTGAATAATTTTATAGAGAATGGAAAACAGAGGAGTGGCTGATAAACCAGATGGCTGTGCTGCTACCCAGAGGGACCTCAACAGGATGGAGAAACAGGCCAACAGGAACCTCATGAAGTTCAACAAGGAGAGGTGCAAAGTCTTGCACATGGGGAGGAGCAACCCCATGCACCAGTAGATGCTGGGGATCACCCAGCTGAAAAGCAGCTTAGCAGAAAAGGACCTGGGGGTCCTGGCAGACACCAAGTTGAACAGAAGGCAGCACTGTGCCCTTGAGACAAAGGCAGCAAATGGTGTCCTGAGCTGCATTAGACAGAAGTATTGCCAGCAG
This sequence comes from Ceryle rudis, assembly GCA_033439905.1. Classification (NCBI taxonomy): domain Eukaryota; kingdom Metazoa; phylum Chordata; class Aves; order Coraciiformes; family Cerylidae; genus Ceryle; species Ceryle rudis. Next base: position 106,995 of record JAAGNO010010146.1, read on the forward strand.
GTCGAGGGAGGTGATCCTTCCCCTCTGCTCATTGGTGGTAAGGTCACACCTGGAGCACTGTGTCCAGTTCTGGGCTCCTCAGTCCAAGACAGACATAGATGTATAGGAGAGAGTTCCAAGGGCTATGAAGACGAAGGTACTTGACCATCTCTGCTGTGAGGAAAGGCTGAGAGAGTTGAGTCTGTTGAGCCTGGAGATTAAGGAAGTTCAGGGGGTATCTTATCAATGTATATAAACACCTGAAAGGAGGGCACAAAGAGGATGGAGCCAGGCTCTGTTCGCTGGTGCCCAGAGATAGGACCAGAGGCAGTGGCAAAAACTGAAACACAGGAGGTTCCCTCTGAACATCAGGAAACACTCTGTCATTGTAATCGGCAGGTGTTGTTGGCTGGCGATCGAGTGCTGGCACAGGTTACCCAGGGAAATTGTGGAGTCTCCATCCTTGGAGATAATCAAAAGCAATCTGGACCTGGTCCAAGGCAGCTGGCTGTAGGTGGCCCTGATTGAGCAGGGGGATTGGACCAAATTATCTCCAGAAGTCCTTTCCAACCTGAACCATCTTGTGATCCTGTGATGGTGTGAAAATGACACAGCTGCACCTCATATCACAGAGTGGGGTGGGGACAGGGGAACCTCCCACACACTTCACAGCAAAACTCATTTCTGATAATCAATCAGTCACCAAAACAGTTACAGAAAAACATGAACGAGCAAAGTGATTATTAGCTAACTGAAAACCTTCATCACAACTTCCATACTAGTGCCCTCTGCTGTCTTTTATTTCTTTACGTAATATAAGATTGAAAATATGTTGAGAAATTCCGGGTTGGGTCTATCTACTTGCAGAATGCCAATCTACTCTTCTGTTCTCTCTGGGTTAATGATGAAAGTAAGAAACTCAGCAAGTTACTTTTTATTCTGCTTCTGTGGAGATGAAATAATGAGTCAATCTTCAACAAATTCTTTAAAATTAAGGTCTTCTTAAGATAACACTTCAAAATAAAGCATATAAACTCAGAGTTCAGGTAATCACTGTATGAAAATACACATCATTCAGGGAATAGTGTTATGGAATCTGGGATGTTTCCATTACCATAGGACATAAAAAAAGAAGAAACTCATCCTTGGGAGATGTAATTATATGAACTCAAATAAAAATAACAGATTCAAGTTCTGTATCACATCTAAGCTGTGATCAGGCAAGGACTGCTGTCATAAACTATTGTGATTATTACTACCGTTGATCCTGAAGTAGACAGGACAAATGGAAACTAGATGAGGCCCTACCACCTGAGAATTCTAAAAGGCCTTCTTACACAAAAAGAAATTGGACGGGTAAATCAGACCTTCCCATTGTGAAACAAGAGAATATACAGAATGGATTGAAAAACTTACAAAGAAAGACAGAAGAAAAAAAACCCAAACACCTCAAATCTGTCACATTCCAAATGTTCTATCATCTCAAATAACAAAGTCCCTACCATCCAACATTCGATGTGGCTTCCACACAAAAAAGCTGGAAAACAGAAAACCTCCCCTTCCTTCCCCTGCCCCAATCTCTCCAGCTCAAACACCCAACTAGTTCCTGGACATGAAACGGGGCCACTATCACACAGCACTAGCCTGAAGAGGGGGAACAGGCATTCTTGCTGCTGCAAGAGATAAAATCCATTTACTTGAAAATAAAACTTTCTCAGTTATATCAGGAAGAGCTGCCTAAGCAACAGAGGGACTCTGCCACCTCAAAAAGAATCAGTGATGAGAAGCGTAAGAATTAAAATCTGAAAACTCACCAAAAAATGTGTATTTATAATGAAAAGACAGCATATTTATAAAGGCTGCTGCCTATAGAGGTTCTTCAACTTCTGTAGCTTGCATAAAAGAAAACGTGCAAATACAAGAGTTGCTCCATCTCAGTCAAAAAATGTCTGGAATGCAAAAAGGGTTCTTCATTAAGCACTGTGTTCAGACTCCAAACTAAGTGGACACTTGATTATTGTATTCTGTGTGTATTCCAGAACAGCTGGAAATTACCAGCTCCCCTGATCGGTTCTCTTCTTCCTTTCTCTCTCAATTTAGGCAGCTTCAGTCACAGATAGATGAAGGTAGACAGCGGAAGACAGAAATACTTTGGTGGAAATACTCAAATGGGAATACAACATGTAACAGTTTCATTTAATCTTTCCTGAAAGTCACGATCATACTAAGCCAGGAAGGATTTACTATCTGCGGTGGTTGACTGTACCCTGGATTATTAACCAGGAGGATACAAATAGGAAATAAAAGCATAAGCTAGAGAAAGACCACACTGAAACACAAACTTTGGTGCTCTGTGACAAAAACGACTGACGGGGAGATGAAAGCTTTGTTTTGACAAAAATCAATCGCTCAAAGACACAAGGGCACTTGCAGACACCAGAGTCTGGTGTCTGTAAGAATCATGATGACTCCACTGAAAAGATGCCTAAATAATCATGTAAGAAATGAGGAGTTTTATACACAGAGGAAATCGGGCAAAAGTGCCAGGAGGCACTTTGTCATGGACGAACAAGGAGCTCCTGGACGAACTCAAAACACAAAAAGGAATGCTACAGAGGGTGCAAGCAAGGAGAGGTAGCCTGGGAGGAATACAGAGAAATTGTCCAAGCAGCCACGGATCAGGTTAGGAAAGGCAAAAGCCCCGATAGAATTAGATCTGGCCAGGAATGTCAAGTCCAACAAGAAAAGCTTCTGTAGGAACGTTGGTGATAAAAGGACAGCAAGGGAAAATGCAGGTTCTCACCAGAATGAAATGGGATACCTGGTTACCTGGGACATGGAGAAGTCTGAGCTACTCAACGACTTTTTGGTCTCAGTCTTCACCAGCAAGTGTTCCAGCCACACTGCCCAAGTCATAGAAGGCAAAGGCAGAGACTGAGAGAATGAAACACCCACTGTAGAAGAAGATCAGGTTTGATACCATCTAAGGAACCTGAAGGTGCCCCAGTCCATGGGACCTGATGAGATGCATCCGTGGGTCCTGAGGGAACTGGCGAATGAAGTGGCTAAGCCACTATCCATCCTATTTGAGAAGTCATGGCAGTCTGGTGAAGTTCCCACTGACTGGAAAGGGGGAAACGTAACCCTCACTTCTAAAATGGGAAAAAACAAAGACCCAGTGAATTAGAGGATAGTCAGTCTCACCTCTGTGCCCAGGAAGACCATGGAGCAGATTCTCCTGGAAATTATGCTGAGACACATGGAAAGTAAGGATGTGATTGGTGACAAGCAACATGGCTTCACTAAGAGCAAATTGTGTGAGACAAATGCGGCAGCCTTCTATGACTGGGTTACAGCATTGGTGGATAAGGGAAGAGCAACTGAAGTCATCTGCCTGGACTTGTGAAAAGCATTTGACACTGTCCTGCATGACATCCTTGTCTCTAAATTGGAGAGACATGGATTTGACAGATGGACCACTTGCTGGACACAGAATTGGCTGGATGGTCATACTCCGAGTTGTGGTCACAGCTCAATGTCCAAACGGAGACCAGTGACAAGTGGCATTCCTCCCGGGTCAGTATCAGAACTGGTGCTGTTTAACATCTTTGTCGGTGACATGGACAGTGGGATTGAGTGCACCCTCAGCGAGTTTGCAGATAACACCAAGCTGGGCGGTGCAGTAGACACACTGGAGGAAAGGGATGTCATCCAAAGGGACAGGTTCGAGAAATGGAGCCACTCAAACCTCCAAGTTCAACATGGCCAAGTGCAATGTGCTGTACGTGGGTCAGGACCATCCCAAGCACAAATACAGACTGGATAAAGACTGGATTGAGAGCAGTCCTGTGGAGAAGGACTTGGGGGTATTGGTTGACAGGAAGCTCAACATGACCCAGCAACGCGCATTTGCAGCCCAGAAAGCCAAACATATCCTGGGGTACATGACAAGAAGCAGAACTAGCAGGTTAAGGGAGGTGATTCTCCCCATCTACTCCACTCTTTTGAGACCCCATCTGGAGTACTGTGCCCAGTTCTGGGGCCCCAAGTGTAAGAAGTGTTAGACCAGGTCCAGAAGAGGGCCAAAGTGATCAGAGGGCTGGAACACCTCTTGTATGAAGTTGGGGTTGTTCAGCCTGGAGAAGGCTCCAGGGAGACCTTAGAGCAGCCTTTCAGTACCTGAAAGGAGTCTACAGGAAAGATGGGGACTTTTTATCAGGGAGTCTAGTGACAGGAAATGGGGTAATGGTTTTAAACTGAAAGAGGGTAGATTAAGATTAGATATTAAGAAAAAATTCTTCAATATAAGAGTGGTGAGACACTGGAACAGGTTGTCCAGAGAGTCTGCGGATGCCTCATTCCTTGAAGTGTTCAAGGCCAGGTGGGATGGGGCTTTGAGCAACTTGATCTATTGGAAGATGACCCTGTCCATTGAACTAGATGACCTTTAAGGGCCCATTCAACACAAACCATTCTATGATTCTACACAATTATGAAGCTGTAAATGGATTCATTTTATTATGTCATCCTTCATTAACTTTAAATCATTACTGAAATACGGTAGAGACTGGCACATTTTTGTTCTCAATGTGACAACTCTTCCATCTCTTTCCAGTTCCTCAAGGTACACATTGCTTTCCCCCATTCCCCCTCTCCTCCATTTTTCGGTTTGTTTTTTTTTTTTTTTTTATTTTTTGGTTGGGGGGGGGGTTTTTTGGTTGTTTGGTTTCAGTTTGGTTTTTTTAGATTTAAGCAAGGAAGTTGTAAAAGGAAAACAGTGTTAAGTTTCCAAAGCCCCCATCTCTCTCTGAAGATACTATTCTGCAATAAAGATCAGGGGAAGATGTAAATTGAAGCATCTCACAGGCTGTGAGGCTGTGCACCTCACATGTGCATGCGCACACACCCACCCACCCACCAGTGTGTTACTGTTTTCTCATTAATTCTCCCCGTGAAGTTATAATGGCAAAAAATAAGGAAGCAACCTATAGGCAGTTCTGCAGGAAGCACATGACAAACCAGGGTAATGTAATTCCATATTTAATTATTTTACAGTACCTGTATGGTATTTCTTCAAGCCAAACCCCTCTCAGCTCCGTACCATGAAGGCTCATTTCAAACGGGCTGTCTGAAGTCTTGTACTGTGTACATACCTGCTCTTAGCTCCGGACCATCACCTCCTCTGACTCTGCCCCGCTCTATTTAAGGACAAGCATCTCTCAAATACACCGTTTTCCAAAACCAAGCCACCACTGTAGTTATAATCTATAACCCTACAGCATTATCACTGTTGTTGTTGCTGCAATGCTCCTTTCAGTGCTGTTTCTAAACGACACTGGTTTCAGGAGCAGTCTAACTGCACAGAAACCATGGCAGTGTCAGGTGAATGAGTCTTTTAAGATACAGGCTGTTCCTTTTCTTGACCAATTTGTTCCTCCAGTGTTAACCACTTTAGCCAATCAAATGAAGACAGAAAGCAAGGGTCAGGAATGGTTCTCGTAACTATTGCTTCTGTGCTTCAAGAAGGTGAGCGTGCAAAGCTAGCGCGTTCTTCCAAACCACTTTTGGATAAAAACTGTCTGTATTTGTGAGTTTTGTATGACCCTGAGAACATCAGCAGGTTTTCCATGAAGAGCACTGACAAATGTCTAACTTTCCACTGTATGCTCGGGAGGAGGCTGATTCTTCATTCTATACGTTCTGGTTCAGCAACCACATGAGATGCGAGAAAGAATAAGGAAAACACCCTTGGTTTTAGCCTCGTGTGCTCCACTAGAGTTCAACAATCAGTGAAAAATTTTCCTAGCCTCGAGCAATGTTCATCCCCTTTATGAACATACTGAATTATTCCTGCCACTATTTATAGTTCAGCCTATAATTTGTTACATGAACTGAAACTCTTTCTGCTCAGCTGATCTGCTGCTCTACCTCCTGCATGCTTGGTGACTAAAGGATTATTCAGTTAAGCCAGTGTATCGTGGACTGATGTGACCGATGAGTGAAGAGGAAGGCCACAGCTGCTTAGCAGGTAGCTACTGTGTTACCTTAGAGGTCATATTTAACAGTCTCTTTGCAAACAAAGTAGCTGTTCCACAGTGGTTTTAATCATCCGTTTGACTTGGGAACATACTCAATCTTCACATCACCCAACTGCCACAGTACAGAAACAAAACCCGCAAGTAGCTTCTCCTTCCAAAGGAGACGACAGGACAGGAAGTAGGATTACAAGAATAACCTGAGAAACAAATGATTATTTTTTCATGCATTCACTTCATATTTTAAGAAAATGAATTTGCTAGCTTCTTCATTATACCCTGAAAAACATCAACCGCTGGCCTTAGTAAACAAAAGCAGAGTGCAAGACACGGCTACTAGTCTCAAAACCAAGGGTAGTAGGGCAGACACGACAAGTAGGGGTCATGCTGAGCAAATTTCTCCCTCTATTTGAATCGTTATATCTCAGTTCCCTGCTCATCAGGCCAACAAGTACTTTGGTCTCGATCTCTCCCTCCGAAGTCTTCCACTTCACACAAAATAATTTACTAGACCAAAAGGCTAGCTAACACAAAGTAAGCTAACACTTGCAGGCCACTCATCCAGGCAGTAACCTGGGATGAGTAACAGTTGTCCTCTAGTCCTCAGCACTGTACAGGTTGCATCAGCAGCATCAGAAAATACTAACAGAAACCCAAGTAGAAGTTTTAAATCATACTGAGAAGATGGAATTTGAATTTGGGAACCTGGTATTTTGTGCGCTATCCACTGAACAGCCACCAGAAGAGTATGAAAACCTGCTCAGAACACAGTGTTGGGAATACAGCCTCACCTAGCAAGTGTTTTTTTCCAGCTGAAATTCTTCCAGAATTTTAAGATGACCAAGACTGCAGTTCCAGCAAATAAACTTTTCAGATGAAAATCCCTTCCTAGCTTTTAAAGCAAGTAAAAGCACTTAGCAGCATAACCTGCTTTCTCTCATTATCCCCAGACCATTATTTGGTGTCCAAGTAGGATAAAAGCAAATCCCAAAAGCAATTTAAGGATTATTAATGGGCAATTCCCTTCCTTAAAATTCACCTGCAGCTTCACATAGAAAATAACTTTACTCTTTCTTATTTTTTTTATTGTCAAGAAATGTTGCAGCACTGCTGGGCGCTATTAAGTAGCTGCCAGCAGGTTTCAGTTCTTTCATAGCAACTCCCAAATAGAAAAAGCTCATCAAGGTATAAAGTATTCTATTCAAAAGTAGATCTCATTCATACCGTCAAAAGAATCCACTTCTCTTGGCTTCCTATTACTTTTTACCTTCTGACTTATGCAGGGAAACTCTCCTCTTAACAAAGCAACCAGGTATCTTGGGATATCTGAAGATATCTGTGCTGGCAAGCGTGATAATTTAAACATCAAACTATATGCCCCATGTTATGACTAATCAGTTTCCTTGGAGAGTTATTCAAGGCAGTTTTCAGTGATCCATGACTGTAAGCTATCCTAGGCCCTTCAGTAAACCTGGGCTGCAAAAAAGAGAGAGGAAAGGAAAAAAAAAAAAACCCAAACAAAAGCCAACGGAAACCAGAAAAGAGAAAAAGATTAATAGTAAAAAAAAAAAAACCCTCATTAATCTGAATAAGTAACTCAAAAAAATCGGG
>JAAGNO010010146.1:121334-148187 GCA_033439905.1 Ceryle rudis
GGAGAGTTAAATTTCGTTTTCTCAAAATTCTGAGTAAAAGGAAGGAGATCATTAAAAAAAAAAAATCAGTTTTTATTACTAGGTATCTAATTAGTATTAAAAAATCCAGTCAATTCATTGCTTAGCCTAACTAAAAAGGCAGGTTATGAGTTGAAAGCTTGAAAAGCAGCCTTTGAACAGATACATTTTCAAATTTTTTATTATTTTACTTTCATTCTGAAGGCTCTAAATTCTGTTTTTTTTCTCAAAGAACCTTTTGTTTTTCTTATCAATAGTAGCTGGACCACTTGGATGCCAAATGGGTCTGCCTTCCTTTGCCCGCATCATCTGCGGCCTCTGAAAAAACAGCAGCTCATCTGTAAGTAGCAAGGCTCCCTTTTTCTGCTCTACAGATCACAAAACCCTGTTTAAAAAGGACTTAAAGGAGGCACTACACAAAATCCTTTAAAAAAAAAAAAAATCCTGCTGAGTCTTGATATGAAAAAATTCCTACCCACATCACTATAGCTTTCTATAATGAGGACATTAAAAACCAGTATTTTAGACCTGTATCAAATCTGTGCAAGGGCAAAAAAAACCACACTAAGGAAGTTGTTTCTGCTGCAGTCAACGTAAAAACAGTCTGATGCAAAATGCTTGAATATTATTTGATCTTATTTATTTCATTTAAACAATACAGTTTCAGATTCAGAAGTTATATCTGAATAAAGAAATACATTTTAATTACTCCATCTAATGGAAAAGCTTGCTCCAGTCAACACGTTTTTGGAGACCACACACACAAGTCAAAGTTTCCAGTATGGAGCCAGGAAACCAATTTAAAAACCAAAAGCGTGTTCATTTTGAACAGCGTTGCAAAAAGCACAATCCATTCATTTAGAAGTGCTTTCTTCTAAAAGTGAAAGTTTTTGTGACAAACAACATCAAAATCAAAGAATCAAATCAATCTAACATCTGTCTAACGCACTAGAAGCAGCCCTCCTTCGGTGCTATCTGAGGCTGCAAAGGCTATAAAATTACAGTGCTGTGCACATTCCCATTTAGCTGAATTACCAAACTGAAAGTAGGACTTTTGTATCACAGCACCACAGAGAGTGAGGGGTTGGAAGGGACCTCAAAAGATCATCTAGTCCAACCCCCCTGCCAGAGCAGGATCTCCTAGATTAGGTCACACAGGAACATGTCCAGGTGGGGTTTGAACGTCTCCAGATATGCGTATGCCAACTATCACCTAGACATTAAGCTTGTTTGAACAGAACTGAAAAAATAAGCAAAGGGAAAGAAAATAAAACCCTCAGTTGTCTAATCTGCTGGGGGGTGGGGGTGTTGTGCATTTTGGTTTTAAGTACAAACATTGCAAAACCTTTCAAACATCACTTAAAATTTTCAGTTCTTCAGTGGCAGTTGCAGGCACTGTCCACCTCCACCAGGAGTATCAGCCTCACAGAGTAAGATGAGGGCACAGCAGCCTCGTTCTTTGTGGCCCTACAAGATCACAGCAGCAGCTGGCTGCGCACACAAGAAACTCTTTCCTCCAGTGCCACCAGCAGCGTGCAAGACACGCGTCTCATGGTTCCACATGCCTGTGGACTCAGCAGGCACAGCAACTTGTCTGCTTAACTGGTACCACTTGACAGCTTATCTTCAAGTTTGCTTATCTGGAGTGGAAGCTACTCACATGAAACCTTATTTTATCAGAAGCAGGAATGAATGTCAACAATTTCTTAAGGAATTGCTCTTTGCTCATTTTGCAATTTACCACTGAAGTACAAACAACGGGCACGGCTGAATCTACCAAGCAGGGACGGGCTGCTTCTTCTGTCCTAGGAAGCAGACACCCTACTCCTGCATTAAATTACTCCAGCAGCAACTTTATGATCACATTCCTCATTATTTCCTTAGTTGCCCAGCTATGCACCAATACCACGTACCTACACATTTGAAGCACTCGAATTCCACAGGAGCGCATTAAAGTGAGCCCCATGGTTTTAATCCCCGGGCTGCTGCTGGCAGCCGAGCACCCGGAGAGCAGCGCAAAGCCGAGCGAATGGCCCCGGGCTGCTCAGTAACTCACCGGACTGGAACGCAGGAGTTCCTGGAGATCTTCCTCTCAATTAACTAGATTGCACTAACTACGCCCATGTACTCTCACACCTAATATTCAAATCTATCCTGCAAGGACTCGGGGAAAAGCAGAGTGGGCGATCAGGCTCTCTCAAGCCCCTAAAGGTATTTTAAATAAATACATTTTCATTTAGTGTATCTATTTTCTATGCAGAAGCATCTTTTTTTTTTTTTTTTTCCTCTATAAAGAATTAGGTGGGATCAGACATAAAAATGAAATAATGTTTATTAATCAATGCAATTTTACGACAACTTTTTTTCTTTCTCTTTATAATGATGAATCTTCCCCCTTTTTCCCAGGCTAGCCAATGAAGTTATACCTTCATTATTTCTTTTAATGCTGAATCTTCTCCCACCATCCCCAGCCTATTTAAACTTTTATCTTTTGATGGTTTTTTTACCTGTGTACTTCACTAAGTAATAATGTGTAGTAAACAATATTAACATAATATAGTGATATCCTGCCCTAAGATGACAGGTTTCCTTTAATAGCTCAAGTAATATTCATTTAGAAGATAGAAGAAGAACAGGACTGATTAACATAATCAGTTTGGAACCACACAATACTTGATATCCAAAAGAGGAGTCCCAGAGACAGCTTTGAACTGAACTCAGGCAAATAAGGTCTCACACAGCAGAAATGAAATCTTAACACTCTATTGTCCACAAGAAAGATCCAGACTAGGTCAGTTCACCTGTTTAATCAGACAGAAACCAAGATCATTACATCTGGTACATGCCTCTGCCCCAGGCGTAAGGAGTACAACCTCCCACCTGCAGGCCAGGCAGCCAACGCTGCAACCCAACAGCAGCTCAAGGGCTGTGGTTGCCCTGTCAAGTGGCTCTGGTGTTACAGTATTAAGAGAAAGGTCTGAAGATGATGTCTACAGGTTTGGGAGCTGCAATACGCTGGGAGCAAATCCTGACTCCAAGAAGGAGCAGGGTCCACATGATGGTGTGCTGGATCTCCTAATGAGAAGGCTCCTCAAAAGACATTCCGCTAAGATTTTACTGTAGTATACTCCAAGGTTTGACTGAAACTTGGGGCCTCTACCTGTGGTCCTCACTAGTGGTGTTCTGCAGCACCAGCCCAAAGTCTTCTTCCTATCTTTCAATCTGGACTATTACCACCTTCTGGTGAGGATTATAAGGCCTCTAAATTCAGAGAAACAGGATTTAATTCTCAGGAACAAGGACCTGATTGAAAAATGCTTTTTTTATTAGATGAGAAGCAATGAACGGATCTTACATCTTTAAATCCATTGTGATGGCTAACACAGGTTTTCATTAATTCTTCAAGATATCTTAAAGGAAATATTAATCTTAAATGCATAAATACCTGACACTTCACAGCATTAAACATGCAGATTTATGGTTTTGACCACCAAGCTATGTGTTGGAATTAGTCTCCACGCGTAACAGTGGTAGTTTAAATAAACTGAAGTCTCAGACTTAACAAGCTTATGGTCACCTACCCACTGCTGCTGTTTAAATCAGACGTCTTTAAACAGCACTTTGATTTATTTGTTCACTACATACACAAGGGAAGATGTTCTTATATTAGTCACTCATCAGATTAATTCTTTTCCTACATTTGTATTTAAATCTCAAATATGTTCCCTGCTGGCTCAAATCACAGCATTTTCCTGCTTCTAGTTTGGCTTAAGTATATTTAAGCAATGTGAAAGCTCCTCTATCAGGATGGAAGATGTTTTGTGTAATAATCAGCAGCCTTGATATGTTGATAATCCCAGAACTGTATATTACAGGGAATCAATTCAATTCTTCACAGTTCTGAGTTGTATAAACCCCAACACTCATTTTTTCTTTAAAAAAGGGGCAAAAATTGACCATAATAGACTAAAAATCTTTACCACAAAGCTTACTTGACCAAAGAGCTGTAATGTTCAAAATTAATTTGCGAGCTGTATTTTCATTTCTCGTAACTTGTATTTCAAACCACACACCTTGCTTAAAAACCTCTCTACCTACTGTAGTCTTTCCTGCCCCAGAGAGAATTAGCTAGTGCACTAGCTAGAACTTTGGGGTCCTTTATCCTGAAACAAGTTGCAGGAATAACTGTGATATGTGCAAATCATTATTTAATTTTAAAAATAAACCAAATTAAATTTAATATTCCTGTATTACTGAAGGCACCATAAGATCGGTATTAAAAAGCTTGAACTGTCACCTGTGGTATAATCCCTACACAAAACAGTCTCAATCTATTTCTCAGTTCTTTTCTTACGCTCTCCTCAAAGTACAACTAAGAGCAATAGCATCCCCTTGTATCACTGCATGCACCTTTTAACTGAAAAGTATTTTTAAATCATATTTCATGTCATGCATTGTATACAACGTGGGAAGAGTTTCTTGCAGAACGCTCATCTTCATGGGCTCTGACTTAATCCTGAAGAAATGGATGCTGTGCATTCAGTTTGCCGTTTGTGATGCATCATTAAGAGTTTAATTCCACGAGGAAAACGTACTTGCTACTACCCAGAATTCTTTTAAGGAATTCTTTTAAAACAAAAATTCAGTTCTTTGTATCATTTTGAAACTATGATCAAGGAATTTGTGAGTGAAACATCCATAAAAACATTAGTAAGGCATAAACTCAAAAGCCTGTCATGAATGACATTTATGAGGAGCAATCATGCACAGGTAAGAGATGAAAAGGAAGAATTCAGTTGACAGGTATCTGAATAAGAAAAGCACGAGTACAAACGGAGTGGTTTTGCTGTACTATATAGAATTCAGATTGTCGAGCAACAACTTGCATCATTTCAGTACTCACATGTATTAGGAAAGAGTAAATTTTCCCAAGTATGAAGAATTTTTATTTGTCAGGAATGAGTTGTAGGAGTCTACAGCTTTACCAGACAAAAAAAAAATTAGTATTTTTACATTGGGAAACCAATTCTACAACAATGAACACACTGACTGAGGGTTTTCTTGGGTCTGCCTCCCTTTCAGCACCTGACACACGGCACATGGAACTGTCAAAGCAATACACAGTATTACACATACTGATCTTTGTTCTAAAGTTAGCTGAAAAGTGCTTCACAATCATCTTACGGAAGGCAAGGTAAATAAGACTAATTGTGCAATTCTCAGCACACACACCACTTACTTCAAATGACTGGTTTTGTGCCTGCATCAAGTCACAAGACAGGCTACATAGCAAATTGTTTTCTGAAGTCAACTAAAAAAATTCACTAAGCATGATAATTAGAAATAAAACAGTTCAGTGACAAGCCTTTCTTTAGACCTATGACTGAGTTATTCTACTCTTCATAGCAAAAATCTAACGCACAAGTTTAGTGTTGAATTCAGATGTTTTAGTCCAAACGGGTTCATTTTCAGAAGAATTCTGGTGACAAGTGATTGCTTTAAGCTTCCAACCTTTGAACGGAAGTTAAAGGCAACAGTGTCATCTTCAAACCCAGTAATACATGGAACAGATTTCTGAAAACATTACGGAGAAAGTAAGAAAGCTGGTTTTAAACTAAATGACGGATTTTGCACAGACAAAATTCTATGGATCACTTCCTTCTTTCCACTGCACATTTTATTTATACAACCCACAGTTTGATTGTGTGTGCCTGTCAAAATAATTGCAGCTCTGCTACTGTAATCATCCACTTTGAATTTTCACCGGATAACCTCTGCACAGTATGGGGGTGGTGACTACAGCAGATTAAGAAACAGCTTTCAGAAGTTCTGTTAGAATTCATAAGCAAGCCAAAGCAATTAATTAACGTACAGGATAAGCCAATGTGATATTCCACAACATAATTACCAGGAAATATGCTGCAAGAAAGAATTTAATGCTGGCAAAAGACTGGATCACGTGATTTTGTGACTAGGTTTTAGTTACAGGTATTATTTGGGGATTCTGTGGATGTTGCAGACAATACGCACAGCTCAGCGCCATGGACATGGATCTCCTGTCCGGAAAGTCTCAAGTAAAAATAAATGCTTCCTTGTGTCTTTAGTAAGAGATGTGTTCTATACGCAGACTTTCAAGTTTTCCCCGATTGGAATAAGAAAACCTTTGAGAAAAATCTATAATCTGCTTAATTGAGCACAGCAGCATTTCTAGTGATTTCTGATTACACTTTAATTAAACATAAACAAACACTGAGGTTAAAAACATCATCTCAGAATCACGCTCCAAGTCAAGATAAAAATTAGTCTAAGGCACCTTGAAACTCAAGAAGCTAAAAGACAAGAGCAACAGAATTAACCTCTTAGGCTTGCCTCCGATTTATATAACTATCTAAAACACCCAGGAGTTTTTCCTTAAGTATATATCTTGCTTTTTAGTACTGCTTAAGGTTACAGTACAGCTCAGTGTATATTAATAGCAATCCAGGACTTAAAACATTGACAGCTTCAGCTGTATTAAAATTCATGTGCTATGCAAAGCATATTCCGACATAAATTAAGTAACATGGTAGTGCTCCAGCAATATATATTTCTTCACTGCTAAAGCTCAATGCTTTACATCCCTACACTTGCTGCTTTTAAGCAGTAATCTTCTACCGTCTAAAATTCCATTCTGGTGGGGTTTTCACTTGGGTAGAACTTAAAGGTAGCAGCATCTTTGCACTTCTAAAAACTGTCACCCCCCTACCTCTTCTAGCGTTCTTAATGCTAGTGAAGCACACTCTGACTATTCCCTATATTCAGTGACTTTAATCTTTCACAGATGCTAAATATGGTAGGAAATATATGCGGTAATAATTATGTTAAATCCTTACATTTTAGGTCTTAAACAGTAACCAGTATGTATCACTTTATGTATGTTGTATAAATTAAATCATGTGTTACCATATTCAACTATTTTTTCAGTTCTGCTACCAAAGAGCTCTTCCAGGAACAGAAGTAGTTCATGAATTCCTAGCACACACTGGGTGATCTTTTACTCAAATCAAGTAGCAGCAGCTGTTAACAAAAACCACACTATTTGTCCTTAGTTGGCAGAATTATCCTGCAGCTTACTTTTGTGTTTGCAATCAAATCTGCGGGATTGCATTCACCTCATTTCTTTCTGTATCTGCAGAGGATTGTTAAAGTGACAGCCTGGACTAACTCAGCTGAAAGAATGGATTTACAATTCAAATTTCAACTCTAGTTCCAAGAATAAGCTAAATAAATGGGTACAATCATGACACAGTCTTAGGAAAAAAAATTCATACCATTCTGAATGATAGCAAATAAGAGAATTTGCCTTCCTTCCACAGGAAGAACCTACATGAAGGGAGAGGAGTAGAAGTACTAGATCATCACGATAATACAAGAGGGGGAAAAAAATAACACCAAAAAAAATAAAAAAAAATCAAAAAAAAATCAAAACCCCTTTCAAATGATTCTCTAAAAAAAGACAACTTTCCTTAGGATAAACAAAACTGAAGAGAAGCACGTGTTTAATGCTTTTGTGAAGGAACCGAAATTAGCGGTGCAAACACAGAAAAACTTGTTCCTAACTTCTAGACATACAGCTGTTAAAAAATGATTGCAACCATGACAGCACAGCACATGGGCAAAGCGGCTTATTTTCTAATGGAAGCCAAAATTAACTAGACAACAAAAACATGGCTGAGAAAGATACACCTGAAATCCTACTACTCTCCTTTTGTGACTATAAATACCAATCCAAGAGGCTTCAAGCCTTGCACAGAATGAGTTAATTCTGGGTTCAAATTGCCTCCTTTGGATTGTAAGGTTCTAAAGCAAGCCTGGGTCATTGTCCGAGACAGTCAAAACCAGAAGTAAACCACTTCCTCCTCCTGGTGAAGTTCTACCACCAAGAACACAAGTGGTGTGCAAATACTGTAAGATTATGAAGCTCACAGGTGATCATCTGGGACACCAGGTCTGGCTCCTCTCCGTTTTGCTAGATTGAGGGCAAGGAAGCTGGTGATGGGTCTGGAAAGCCTGCCTTATGAGAGGCTGAGGGAACTGGGGTCGTTTAGTCTGGGGAAGAGGAGGCTGAGAGGAGACCTTACTGCTCTCCACAACTACCTAAAAGGATGCTGTAGCGAGGCTGGTGTTGGTCTCTTCTCCCAAATTACTAATGATAAAACAAGAGGAAATGGCCTCAAGTTGTGGCAGGGAAGGCTTAGATCAGGTATTAGGAAGAAATTCTTCACTGAGTGGTTAGGCACTGGAACAGGCTGCCTAGGGAGGTGGTGGAGTCACCACCCCTGGAGGTGCTTAAAAAGAAGTTCACGTAGCACTTGAGGCTATGGTCTAATGGATAGAGAGATGTTAGGATGTAGGTTGGACTTGATGATCCTAGAGGTCCTTTCCAACCCTCATGATTCTATGATTCTGTGATCTGGTTTAGACTATTTTCATGGAACAGCTTTTGGATAAATGACCACTTTTGCAGTCAGGCTGGCAAAAAAGACTTAAGTAGCAAGTGCAAGGCAAAGCGAACAGCAAAAGCCTTCAAGAGTTCCTCATAACCACCTAAACACCTTCTTCAACAACATTTCTGACCCTGTGGAATTGCAAAATAAAACACAGATTTAAGGAAGCCATTACTGCAAATCGCCATACGCGTCTCATGCTTTCCTGGAAGCATTCCTGTGTGACCTAATCTAGGTGATCCTGCTCTGGCAGGGGGCTTGGCTTGGTCTAGATCATCTTCTGACGTCCCTTCCAACCCCTAACGTTCTGTGATTTCAGAAGTATGTTCAAATGCATCAACACAAAGAAAAGGATCACGATGCAACCACCATCACAATTGTAGACAAACGCAGAGATCAAAGTTCATTGCCCATCATGGAAGAAGAGCGGTAAACTCAAAGTCAGAATGGACGACAGCTCAGTAAAATTTACAGAAGTCAAATGTACTCTGCCACTGATGCTTGAATAAAATACCCTATTTACCTTGGTCTCTGAAAGGTCTGTCTCAAACTTAGCCCCATTACTTCACAATTGCATAGTAAGCAGAGTTTCATTTCAATTTATCAGGAGTTCCATAACTAATGAAGAGGTTTGACAAATGTTATTATTTATCAATGTTTATTAAGTATCCATCGCTGCTGTGTTTTCAAAGCTGACTTTGTCATACAGAATGCAAACGCAATTAAATTTTTCTTTTAGAATCTGTTCCATGGGAAAGGATTAAAAGAAGAAAAAAAAAAAAAAAAACAGAAAAAAACCTTGATTGTGTAATGCTAATCTAAAAACAGAAAAGCACTCTGAATTTTAATTACTAACCCAACAAAACTTCCATTTCTCTTCTTAAATAAAAATAACATCCTCCATGTACAGTAGGGCAGCAGGAAATAACATTAAATAGAGCTGAAATTTAAGTGGTCTTGTTCTGTTTTCTTTTAACAGCATTTCCTCAGTACATCGATTAGCAATGAGTATTTCAGAATAAAATCAGTCCAGGAAAGTGCATTGCATATCAGAGGACAGAATCCACTGCATACAGTGCAAGACTAGAGTGGAGTTTTCATAGTAAATCTTTAGAATCACACATGAAATACTCTACTCGGCCAAAACAAGGGACATCCATGTATTTAAAAAAAAAAAAAAAGAGAATTAAGAGAAACACAACTTTCTTCTAATGTCTGAAATATGAATTTTGTTTTATTATTAAGATTTGTCTTTGGCAGCTGAAAGAGGCTGAACTTAGCACACTATTTTCCCAAGGGAGGGAAGAGTTAAGCCACTCTTGACAAGTAGGTCTGACCCTGTCTCACAACACTGAGGAGAGGAAATGACAGCAAGACCCTGCTGAATGACTACAATACACAAAATGCTGTAAGATTTTCATTTAAAATTGACTTGTTAAGAATAAACCTTTCG
This sequence comes from Ceryle rudis, assembly GCA_033439905.1. Taxonomy (NCBI): domain Eukaryota; kingdom Metazoa; phylum Chordata; class Aves; order Coraciiformes; family Cerylidae; genus Ceryle; species Ceryle rudis. Next base: position 131,292 of record JAAGNO010010146.1, read on the forward strand.
TTGGTCTGTTAGAACATCACACCGTACTGCTTCACATCTTCGGCTATACTTACTGTGCCTAGAAAATTAAGGCTAGTGGTTTTGTGTCACTATAAACAGTACCTTTGCAACTCTGAGATGAAGGCTAAAAGTCTGAAATCAAAATTACATAAAAATCCCTATCTTCTGAATACTTTTTTTGATTATACCAAATGACAGCCACCATGCTTGCGTCTTGAATTGTTTATTCACCTTCTGGCATCTCAGCATAACCGCTTTTGATGCCAAGAACACTCAGAGACCAGTCCTTACATCTCTTATCTGGAGAGACTTCACCTGTGTACCCACTCAAATCAGCAGGGTACATTGTGTAAGAGTTCTCGGTCGACAGGCACGTTGCACAAAGTATTAAGGAATGGACAAAGAATATTTTAGAGACAAGAGCCGTTTTGCAGCAAGGCTAACTATAAATTACCAAGAAACAGAATGAGAGAAAACATAATTGGTTGTTCATCATATTGCTCCCTATTAATAAGTTAGTGGCAAACTAATAATACTTAAAAGAGAAAAAAATGAAATCAATAGCTTCATTGGCAGAAATTTCATGGACTAGCTGCTGATTGTGCTCTCCATCTCACCGCTCCCCCAGCTCATTTTTGCAGCATGCTGAAGTGCATTACTGAGCTTTTGTAAAAAGGTATTGCATTTTCAGTGAGTAGAGTTTGATGCAGAATAGCAGGTAGGTCTCTATCTTAGCAAAATTAAGAATAATGAACTCTGCTATTTGAAAAGCACCTCTGGCAACACAATAATCTCCAGCATTAGCAAGCTATTCTGAAAGCATGTGCACTGTTTTAATAGACTCATGGGATAAATAATAAGGAGTATGAGTCAGGTTCTCAGCTGCTGTAAATTTGTACAATTCCATCAAAATCAGTGTAGAGCTGCTGGAAGAGTATAAAAAGAATTTAACCCAAACTGTTAAGAGAGCTTCATGAATAGGGCAGGGGGCAGAAAACCCACATCTGTGCTTTCTACCATTAGTGACTTTGTTGTACATTTTTTTCCTCACTAAAAAAAAAAAAAAAATACACAAAACTACACACAAAACCAAACCCAAACATAAAAAAAACCAACCGCAGAATAAACCTCTAATCTGCCCAACCTCACTACACAGACCCCTGGGTATTTGTCACCATAAGAGCATGTCCCACGCTGCACAAACATCCCCAGTTTCCAATTACTGAGCGGCTAGTGAAAGAATAACATGTTGAAACTGAATCACCCAACCTAGGCCACACCACCTGACACTGGTTATTGCTGTAAGAGAATAATTATTAATACAAGCTAACACAGACCTGGAGAATAGCAAGACCTGGAAAGAATTCATATTTTTCAGGCTGGAAAAAATAAAAGTCTTTAAAATAACTGCTGCATTTTTAAAATGTGGTCACAGCAGCTGATGGTTTTCACAGCTCAAAAGTTAACAGGACAATTCAGTTGATGGCATTCATCGGTGGATGATGGAAAGAAAAAAGTTCTTGAAAAGCTGCAGTGCATAAACTGTAGTTTCTTCTGTTATTTCTACTTCGTATCTATTAAGACCTGAAAAATTACAATGCTTATAACGCTTTCCACAACATATTAGTCAGCATATTAGTCATATGTTTCTCAACGCAGAGTAGTAAATATTTGCCTTGAGCTGCACCTGCCCCAAATTCCAAAAAACAGTGTTATTTTCTTCTTGGTTAGGAAAGCAGAACTGGGGTCTTAAGAAGTTTTCTTATAAGAAGAAAACTGGATGGCTCTCTCACAGTTGGGGATGTACAGAGACAGATAAACAGGAGAGTCAAATGAGAATATACACACAAGCATGGCTAACTGCAGTACCAGATAATATAAATCCTACTTGCCAGCTAAAAAGGAAAGGTATGGAATTTATTTTAATACTTTTTGCTTAGTTTCTATCAGAAATCACTCGTTCGGTACCCGTTGACCAAACAAATGATCTCGGATGATGTTCCATCCTCGAGAGGCAGCTTCCTTCAATGACTTAGCTGTTTCAGCACAAAGCAGCACAGAACCTGGCAGTGTACTGAACATACCATCTATTGGTCTGGAGACCTAAGGCAAGGATGATATCCTTGAGCTGTTCAGTTTTAGTTTTCTGTGCCATGCTTGGAAGATGCCGAGGCCGTTTTGCTTATCCTGCTGGCTGACCTCTGGCCTGGTGCTGGAAGTCCCAAAAGAGGGTCAGCTCTTAAAACATGAAATTGGTGTTGATCTTTAGAGACACAAAATGCTGCTTTCAGCTTCTACGCTATTTTACAGTACAAAGTTGAGGCTGTTTTGTAAACCCCAACCAGCCAATGCTCTTGGGACCGTTCAACCTTAACACTCTATGTGGCAGGGAGGAAGGAAAGAGGCTAGTTTGTCCTTGCAGCTAGCTAGAGAGTTTTATATACATAGATGTTAAGTTACATCATTATTTAGAAGTTATATGAAAAATAAACACAAGGATGCATTTATGAAACCATATTTAAATATACACTATAAAAATCTTCAGTTAAAGCTTCAATTCTTAAATTTATTTACCAATGACTGTTGTTCGGATTTATTGCTCTTCTGTTGCTTTAAGACCTTTAATAGTTTTTTAATTATAAAAATCATTCAGATAATTGCCACTTCTAAATAGATGATTTGATATAGATATTATCGTTAAACCGCAGGCTTAAAAAAAAAAGAAATTAAATAATCTTTACTAGGGAACTTGCCACCACCCTTGGAATAATGTTTTCATTCAAGTGGCTTTTTAGCCATCCCAAAGCAGTAACAAATCAACTGAAGAATTCACACAGGGGGAGGGAGAAACCCCAGATCCCAAGGTATTGCTGGAATGCCTGCTATGAGCTCCAAGACACTTAGAAATTCCTTTAGGTTTTTTTTTTTTCCCCCTGAAGTTATTCCCTTATCAATAACTGCCGCCAGAAATACTGCAAATAGAAATATGTATGAAGCAAAGTATCTGCAAAAAACAGTCCACAGTGAAAAGATTAAGAACGTTTACTTTAAAATTTAGCCAGGCTCCCAAGTTAAGACAAAGGAACTGCTTTTTTTTGTGGGGTGCAGGGTGTTTGGAGTTTAGTTTTCTGGAGGACGAATTTTTGTTTCCTACTTGTCTGGTTGGGTTTTCTTAATTGGAACGCTCGGGTCCTTGGGTGCGTGTGAATGTGTGTGCAAGAATGCGTGTGAATTCTGAGCATGAAATGGGAATTTTTTATTAAATCTGGGAAAAGGGAAAAAAAAAGAAAAAAAGACAACAGAGCTTGACAGTGTTGACCAAAAGGACACAAGGTATCCAAGGAGAGGAAAAATAAGAAAGGAAAAAAATAAATTATTTTTTTAATGAATATGAAACACATTCCATCTTTCTCATTTCCAAAACCAGCTAACACAGGTTTTGTTATGACTATTCTGTGAAGACATCCTATTTATGAAGACATTTCTCCCATTCCTAAAATACTTGATGGGAAAGTCATATATTATAGTACTTCTCTGAGCACTGTGGTGGTCCCCTGAGATGGCCTGCTAGACTGCAATCAACTACAGGTAGAGAACAAACTACCCATCAGCTGCAGTTCCAAGCACACAACTTCAGGAAAAGAATATTCCATCTTATCAAAACACTGCTGGACTCTACACACGAACATTGGTGCTGGATTTCCTGGAGGAAAAAATAATAATGTTCCTTTCAAAAATGAAAGGTATTTCTTTTATCAGTCCAACTGTTCAGCATTTCTGCACTATAAGGTGAAATGAGGAGTCCAACAGGATTTTTACTGGAAAGTAAATTGCACTGAATAAAGACCACGCCTAAAGGGTTTTGGTAGGAGTGTTGCTGCTGTATTTTTTTTTCCCTCTAAACATATTCTGAGCCTGGTCTGTTCTCTCAAGACTCTTGGTACAAGTCACAGCTAAGATGAGCTCCCTCACACAGGCTTCTCCTAGAGAAATATTATGCAAATAAAGAGTAAAGTTTTAATCCATGCACCTCAGGTGATACTGAGGAAGACCAACAGTATTTGAAATCTAGATTAAGATGAACAACGCTAATCAAACTAATACCGTATGAAACTGTATCGAGATGAACCAATGTGAGGTCGCCTTCGTTGTACTGCTTTGCACATCAAACTGAATGTCATGGTTGGAACCACTGCACTGGAAAGCAGGAATAGCTATCAGCTGGGTCTAAGAGGCACACGTAAGGCATCATCTCAGCTATGAGAAGGTACCATCAGCATCCAAAGCTTAGTGCTCTCAGAACTGATGTGTGTCCTCAGAGTCATTTGAGACCTCTGGACACTGAAATCGCCTTTTTAGTGCACCGAAAGCACTTCTCTTCAAAGGCATCTCCTCAACCTTACAGAAAGAACCAAAGACACAGTAGGGTTGTACTAGAGACGATCTAGTAACTGCAGTCATGTTTACAGTGCTCTGGTACCAACACATCCAGCAAACACTGGCTCCCTTGGCCAACATCTCAATTACCTTATTGCACCAGTGAGCTTCCAGTGTTTGACCCCATACCAGGTGGCAGTTCTCATCACTACACATACTGGGCAGAACTGGCAGGGTTTCATTAGCTGGGGGCTGCAGGGGTGACCTGCTGGGGAGGGAGCCATGACCTGTGCTAGCCACAGCTGCTCCAGCCAGCTCTCAAAGCACTATAACCAAGCCAACATGTGCTAAAACTTCAGTTAGTTGGATGAATCAGTGATGCCTCCACTAGAAAAACTAATTTTTAAAAGCATGACAGCTGCTAGAGGCAGAAGAAAGGGAAGAGATGTGAGAAGCAAGAGAGACACATGGAAGGAGATGTTGTTGGGGACACAGATGGAGAAGCACTCTCAAAAGGAGGCACGTTATGCCAGGGTTGGGAGGACATCTCTGAGGGGCCTGCAGCCCACAGGAGACCCATGCTGGGGCAGCAGAAAATGCTTAAGACACATGAAACATGTAAGAAAACAGAAGCAAGAGAAAGAAGTCATTACATGCAGGACCTGAACCCCCTGCACTGCCTGTTGCCTCACCAAAGGAACTGGGGTGAGCCAAGGGTAACCCATGGCAAAAAACGAGGGAAATTTGTCCGGGAGGCAGTGGGAAGAGAGCTCTTTCCCCTGGGTGTCTATTAAAGTTTTGTTTTAGAGTCCACCATGCCCAAGATCACAATCAGCAATCAGAATGTTGTGTTATTTGGCAATAAACTAAATTATGTAAAAAAAAAAATCCCCAAGTTGAGAGTAGCTTACCCACAACACCACATGGCTTAAATAAACCCCGCTGACCACCACTTCCTCACAGCCTCACAACAACAGTAATCGGCAAGGCCAAGTTTTCTACTTTTTACCCAATAATGAGATTTTAACTCTTTCTGGTTTATGAATGCCTCCCAAATACAATTTACGAGCCACTCTACTGAAAACATACCTGTTACACTTTACTGACAGAACTCCTCAAAGGTACATTTTGGTTTGTACCATCTGGTCTTAAACAGACCAAGAGCCAGACCCCTTCAGCTCCCCACGGGGTTATCTCACAGCTTAGTGTGCTTGCTGGAAAACTTCTCATATCCAACTTCCCTCTCAGACTTCCCTTTATTCATTTCAAACAAGTCTCATTATTATAATACTTTAGTACTTCTCACTGAATTTACTTTCTTGTTCCCTAAATTCACTGGGTATTAACTCAGCTTTTTGGGGCATTGTTTTAAATAGCTGTTTTAATAACCTGTCCACACCACCTGCCTTTTAATATCCAAAGTCAACTGGACCTTCCATATTCATTTGCAGAATTGAAAAATAATTTAGAAAGCGCTCCAGCAAACAAATTAAATTGTGTTCTTAAGGCAGCAGCTATCAGAAGTTTAAGACGGCGCTAGGTAAAGACAGTCCTAACTACTGTAAGCAATAAAGAATACAACAACAATTAGAACTGTTCTAAGCTGCCAGGCATTTCAACAATGGGCCTTAAATGAAGGTTATCCTTAAGGTGAAATACTTCACCCGAAGAGAAATGCCCTATCTGTTTCCGATCATTAGCAATTTCTACACTGAAAGAGCGTTTTCGACATAAAAAGGCACCTTCCCTCTGCTACTCGGGATGTTCTTAGGAAAAAAAAAAAATCTAAATAATTTTACCCGCTTTTACTGGTATGGCAGAAAGACAAAAGTTGAAGTATCTTCAGGTTCTGTGAGTTTACTAATCCCCAGTTTGACACAGAAATGACACTGGGACACCAGAAAAATGGTAAATATGGACCAAGCTCTCTTTAACAAAAAGTCTCTAGTCTTTACTTTCTCCCATCTTACTCTCCCTGGCAAGTTACACAGGCAGCCTGAACACTTCATCCCATCAAAATTATCTCCTCTGCCCTATTAGCCATCAACTGAACTTTGAATGCACCTTCACAGACCAAGGCAAGCTGCAGCCAGGACACAGCCAAGGAGAGAGAGAAGTTTATAAACTACTGAGAGTAAATCAAGGTCTATTACACTTAAGAAAACAAGCTTTACTTTCCCGTCAGATTCCTCATAACCAGCAGCCTTCTGATCTAAAAGACATTTTTCAGCTGCTTAGTATTTTAAGATGTCAACGTAAACAAGCTTACAAATCACTGCAGATCTCAACTAGAGTTCACCAAGTGTGATGCTGTCCCCAAATTTTCAGTTTTTACTGTGCATCAGCCTGTTTGTTAACTGGCACTGTAAACACCTTAGGTCACAACAACCATTTGGGGCTTTTTACTTCATTTCAAATTGTCACAGAACCGGAGCTTCTTTCAGAATCAGCAGATGGCAGAGGTGTGGCATCGCAATAGCCATGACCACAGGCCAGAGTTAAAAGCTATAGAGCAATATAAATTGTCTTTTCAGGGAAAGCCAGTTGATACGTTTATCCTACTTACAGTTCTCCCATTGGGAGAGATTTTATTTTTTCTGAAAAATCAAAAAATCATTTGCAATGACTTTGCTTTAAAGAATCTAAAGCAGCCTTGATGGCACTCTCAGGTGAGATCTGCCTTATACCAAGACATCAAATCACCATATACGTAACATATATCGCAAAATGAGTGAAGAGGGGGGATCTACACACACTGTTCATTTGTGCAGTCTTCATGTGTTATACATCTTTCAGATTCCATCCCTTCAGGTTGACTATATAGAGAACAAATTCTGCTTTGGTGACTGAAGACAGCAGTAGGGAAGAAGTATGGTCTAATGACTAAGGTCCATCTGCCCAGTCATGTGACACAAACACCTGAGGTGTGATATAAGGGTGCCCACAGGAGCTTTAAGTTACAGCTACAGCAACACAGAAACTGGCACTCACGGATTTGCCAAGTAGCAAATAACTGCATCTCAAATCAGCTACGGCACTGGAGCCAGCAAACGCCAGGCTCCTGAACACTGACTGCAGCAACAACTGTGGCAGACATCAATAACATCCTCCGTGCCTAATGTATACAGAGACAAACATCACAATACAAGTAACAGGAAAAGCTCAAGAGTTCATAAGGATACCAAAATCAAGAATCCACTCACAAATCTGAAGGCACCTGATTCGATTCCCACGGAAGTCAGTGGTGAACCCAGCAGTGGTTTCCATTACTTTTGCACAATAAATAATTCTGTCATCCATTCTCCATTCAGAATGCCTACAACTGCAGCTACACCACCAGACACGTGGTGTTGCAGCTGTAGTTTACACAGAGAGGTCTTTGTGTTGGTAAAATAGAACGGTTTGGAGGTCATACACCAAAATTAACTCACCCTGATGAAGCAAAGGCAGGCTACAGGTAACGATGACTGTTTTCACTGACAGCTTGTAAGAACAATGACATTACAAAGCAGAAGAAAGTGTGGGAGAAAAAATCCCCCCCAAATACAAAACACACACTCACCTCTTCCCCCCAGTACCAAAAAGTGCATAGTTATTACTGTTTTCATCTCGTGACTGACTTTTTTGGATTTTAACTGCACATCCCATATCCAAACAACTGCCAGACACCAAGAATGGCACAGAGTCTTGACTGCGTATGACCAAAAGTAGCAATCCCCTTGTTCTCAGTTTCTGCAAGCTGGATATTTATGTCTGCCAACCACAAAAGTCCTAATACAATTTAAAACCTCTCATCTTTTATTTGCCAAAAGAAAACATTTATTACAAAGGAGGTACCTATAGGGTAACTGGATCTGGATGCTGGCATTTTCTGACTTGCCTTTAAGATGCAACATAGGTCCCAAAACAACAGACACTCCAGTGAGGTTATTAAATATACAAAGTTAAATTATATTTATCTTTGAAGGCTGCAGATATGCAGCTGTTCATATGCAACCATTAAGTCACCTTAAATGTGTTGGGATTTTGTTTTAAAGATCAACAAACAAAATTTTTACAAATCCTTCCAAGAATTTAGGAGTTTGTTTATATGTAGCAGTTACTTAAACCCAAAATTTATCTGCAATTTAATTCAGCTTCAAATATCTTTTTTGTAGACTATTAATTTACATTTCCAAATGAAAGACTCAAAAACATTTCAATCCCTATGCAGGATCAAGTTACAGAACTCAAAAGCAGACAGAAATGGAATTGAAAAGCACAGTGCAGGATTACCCCAGACTTACCCAGCAAACAGTTTCCAGAAGATCTATTAAAAGGCCTAATAATACTTTCACCAAATAGGCAACGCAATAAAATGCATAAACAGTAATAGTAGCAAATTCTTAATCTTATTTTCACGTCAAGCCTGCTACTTACTGCAGAAACCCAAATCTATCGGTGACTTTGTAAAGACGATAGTCAGCATCTTCCCACGGTTCGATCTGCGCACCCTCCCGGCCCTGAAGGGAAGGGGGAAAAAGAAGCAGCCAAATTAAGTTTTATGATACAATAAGCTAAGACGCAGAAGACAGGATTCAATCACTCAAAGCATAATCTTTGGGCCACACTGGTAGGAGGGTAGCGGAGGGGGAAGAAAACACTTGTCCTAAACTGACCAACCAAGAAAAAGGAAAGGAGGACAACTTCTCCCAGCCCCTATGAACAGTTATTTCCATCACAAAAAGTCTCTTTTTGTCACTGCTATACTTCAATCACAGACTCGTAATGATCTCACATCTATGTTAACCTCCACGATAGTCCGTCAAGGTCCCCACAGAGTCCCTTCTACTTGTTTTATTTCCATAGTCCATCTCTCCTGAACCATCCCCTACCAACAGCACCTACTGCACACAGTCCTGAGCTAACACCCATGCTGACTTCCAGCGCTGTCGAACAGGATGTAGAGCTGAGCTTTCCCACCCTGAAGTCATTCACCTTCCTCTCCTACTCCAATCTCCAATTTTCATAAGACTTGCAGAAATTTAAGTATATTTCAGCTATATATTCTACCAGTATGGGCTACATACAGGATACCGGGTATGTAGAGAGGTCACTGTTTGGGACACAAAATGCATTGGGTTTAAGTGGCAAGGTTCTGAGAGAAGCTGCTAGAAGCTTCCCCCAAGTCCAACAGAGACAGTGTCACAAGCTCCAAGATGGCCCCACTGTGGATGGCCAAGCCCATCAGTGATGGTGGTAGCACCTCTGCGATAACATATTTAAGAAGGTGAAGAAGCTACTGAGCAACAGCAGCTTGCAGCCAGAGAGGAGCGAGAATATGCTACAGTAACAACTCTGCAGACACCAAGGCAGGTGAAGCAGGAGAGGAGGAGCTGCTCCAGGCACCAGAGTAGAGACTCCCCTGCAGCCTATAGTAAAGACCATGGTGAAGCAGCCTGAAAAAATGAGTTGCTTGAATCATTATCCAGAATATGCCCCATGGAGGGAGAATTTAATTCACCCAGAGGCCAGAAAATCATGAAATCATCAGATTTTAGATGGGACATCAGGAAGAAGTTCCACATTATGAGGGTGGTGGAACACTGGAAGAAGTTGTCCAGAGAGGTGGTGGAGGCCCCATCCCTAGAGACAGTCAGGGCCTGATTAGCACTACACAGAGTATTTTAAACAAAAACTAATGGGAACCACAATTCATTTTTTTCAATAGACATGCTACTAAGATTAATTATAAAATGTCTTTAAGATTATCATCAAGTTCACTTACTCGGTCATACTTGGCAACTATCTCTGCTCGTTCCTGGGCAAGTTTGACAGCAGCATCCTGCTCGGCATCTGCACCTGCGGAGAATGAAAATAATGCTGTTGAGATTCTCTCCCTTGTGAGCAAAGAACCACAGCTAAATACTTGGAAAATCAACTTCAGAGAGACTCCTCGCGTGGAGAAATGCCAAAACAATTGTATCAAAGCAAAATACAACCTTGGTGGACGTCCTGAATACTGTTCAGAGTAAAACTGGATGGTAGCCTAAGGGCTGAGCTTAGAATGTTCCTGACTTTCCACCAAAGCAGATATTAAATAAAGTTAAAGACATAATACCCCCAACCCAGTAACTGAAAGACTGAAGGCAGTGGTAAAAGATACCAGTTGCCAAACATTCACATAGCCAAAGAAAGCCGAAGCATACACTACTGGTTTAAAACAAAAGTGTGAATAGTTAACAGGATTTGTAGAGAGGGATTAGAATACTGATGAATGCTGAAGAAATACTACGTGACTTCACCCGAGAAGTTGCCGAAGATTTATTTCTCTGAAAACAGGGAAGAACGTTGTTATAGTGTCAGAACTGCAACTGGAACGACTCAAGGACAAGGATATGACAACAGGAAGGTTGACAGGTAAGAAAAAAACCTGATGTGTGGGTAAGCACTGGACATCAGGATGCTGCAGATGCAGCAGAGTGTACCGCAGTAGTGGAGTTAAGGTTTAGATAAATCTGGTTTGATCGAGAGAAGGTGAAGCTGACTATGTGCAACCAAGTTAGGATCCTTGGCATCATTCCCTTAGCAGAAACCATCTCGTTTAGAACATGGACAGGAATGAAAAGAGGGCACCAAAAAAGCGAAAATAAGATGCTGCTTTGAACATTCAACAACTTAATGCACTTCAAACACCCAAATGTGATTATGGTTTCAAACCAAAGGGGTAAATCAGTTTTAATCAACTCTAAGTCTGAAAGATCCAAGAGCTTTGTTCTGATTACTAAAAAGCAGTGAGCTCTGAATAAAGCAAAGCTGTAAAAAGGTTTGAAATAGTTTTCAAGCGCTCACTGTTACAAAAATAGCGCCAAGCATGTGCGGTTTTTTCACATGTAGTTCATGGCAACACAACTAGCTTCAGGAATTCTACATATCAACCATCTGGGCCATGAAACAGAGAAACAGTCAGATGTTACAGTTCTCTATCATATAAAATTAACAACTCAGTTATTTGTTCAAACTCAGTATTTCTTTAATGAAATATACCTACGTACATCTTAGTTATTTAGATAAGATTTGGGCCACGGTGGCCTTCTAAGCCACCTGTTAGAGATGTAGGGTGGTCTCTGCAGGTTTTCCCTTGAAATTTCTTTAGTGGAACACAGAGAGAACCTCTGTGTGCCCCATCATGGACACAAGTGCCAGCATTCAGGCAACAGCTATGCTTGCCCCAAACCTCCTCTAATGAAGGGTCTAACTGCTGCTTTGAAGTTTTCACTTATGATCTCCAGAAGTTGCACTTGGTTATCCTCATTCTGCTGTGCTTCTGCTTGTCACCATCATTTGCTAATCGTTGTTAACAAGGATGTCAAGCTTACTCATCTTTTCCAGTGTGCATCAGAATCAGCAAATGTGTATTTACACAGTTGAGAGGAGAAAAAAAAAATAAAGAGTATTTCATGATTACACCTGCTCTACTTGGAAGCTATGCATCTCTGGGCCGAGACACTGATAACTAATTTCCTCCTGAGAAGGCAAGAGGTGAGGAGACCCCTTTCATACTGCTCAGCCTTTGGTGGTGTTCAAGCAGTGTGCTGCTCCTCCTGCTCCTTCAGGTGCTGGATCCACCTTTACTCCTGAGGTTAAAGAGGACCACGAGAAACAAAGCAGTTTGGTTTCCATTTTTTCTCTGATGCAGTTCTATAGTGATTGTGGGACTCTTACCCTGGCTACCTACGTGAACAGTGGCCAGGGCACAACTCTTACACACCAACCGCAGCATCCTTCCAGAACCACCCCCCAGCACTGTCACCACAAGAGCACAGACTGAACTCTCTGCTAGTCTGAGTGCATCCAAGCACTACATATTCCCCAGCACAATTAGAACAATCTGGGTTTTACCCTTTAGTAGTTGACATACTGTGCCTACTAAACTGACAACGTCCACTAAAGCCACCCAATCTACACTGACATAAAGTAGTGGCTGAAGCCGTCTGACTTTCAAAGTGAGAAGCTAAAGGAACCATAAATAAAATTAAAATGCTTTTTCTTTTGTAAGACACAAGGAGATTTGTGCTTACAGTAAGGCTTTACAGAAGGCCAATTAGGAGTTTTTAAAAAGTAAACTTGATGCTTCCTAAGAAAACTGACATTACTTCAGAGACTTCAAGTATTGAACAATCCTAATCTTCACTTCTCCAACAGACAGATGTGTGGGAAAAGCTTACTTGTTTAAAGTACAACAGTTGCTGGGCTTCAAAAAATGGGGAATAAAAAAAAATTCTATCACTATTTTTCCCAGTGAAAGAGAGATTAGATTTGAGAGTGTGGCTATAATCAGCAGTCAACATTGTAATACATAGTAGTTGATACTATCAGTAGTGAATGGTCAGTATATTGTTATTAACAGAATTAAAGAGTAGTCTACTAGTATTTTTAAAAACTATACTTAGAAGGACATGCACAGCTTTTTAACAACGCAGATGGACTAAGTGGCAGAAGTAGAAACAAACTTTAAACCTTTGCTTAGAAGGTGGCAAGACTGTATTTGCACCGACAGAGTCCTGATTTGTGCTGAAAACGTGGCCACATTTTACCTTCCTTTCCTCTGCACAAGCAACACATGGATCAGTGTTTGGAATGTTCTATGCCTCACGAGAATTCATTTACATTGAGTGTGGAAATGATTATATTCACTGCCTTCAAAGTAATCCTCTCCACTTTGTAACTGCACTAAGTTTCACGTTCCATTAGTCCAGCCACGCTGAAAACTCAGAAAACAGCTTGAGCTGGGGAGAAGCGGTTATATTTTGGGAGATTAGCATAAAATATTAATTTTTTTTTTTGTAAGAGGAATTATTTAAATATCTCCAAGTTAGAAACTAGACAGTGATTCTTGATAAAGTAAAAGCTAAATATGGGAACAAGACAAATTCTTCAGGAACTATCTTCCTAGGCACAATGTTACATCACTGCAAAATTAAAGACAAATAACTGTCATTCTAAAGTCTTATCAGTTTTATTCACTAAGTCTTATCTAAAAGCAGTTAAAGGTGTGAAACAAGTACAATTAGATTTTCTGATTATAAGATAGCATTAGAGATGATCAGTACCACACTACAGAGGAAACTGTGCAGTCTCAGATGAGGCTGACATGAGTATACAGTCCACATAGTACAGAGAACTGATTCTAAAATCTAAGGAAATGTATTACCACTGAGCTGGGGATAAAATCTGCCAGTGACAGCATGCTAAACAGCACATCTGAGTCCCTCCCAGAACTGGTGAGGCTTATAACTGTGGTTAAAGCCTAGGGAGCAGTGATGTCACACAGCTAGTTTTTGAAAAAGGTTAAGTCATAAAAAGAAAGGCCCAGGAACAATTATTTTCTGAACAGTTTAGCTTGATCCACACAACATGCTCCATCAGAGAGTATCTTCCCCTTACCACTCTGCCATGCTAACCTGTTCTCTGTATTTACAAATATTACAAGTTGCTAAGTTTTGAAAAGCAGCATGCAAATGAAATGATGCATCATTAGTCAGAAAATTGAACAGAAAACCCCGATCTGCAGTAACATACAAAAGGACTGACATAACAGCCAGATTACTCCTTTTCTGCTACACTGGGAAACAGGTTATCTTACTTTTCAGTGCTGCTGGGATGACTGGTAAACTGATGGATTTAAACTTTCAAAAAGGTGCTTAAGGATGGGACTAGAACTGGTCTCATTTAGCAGCTCCCTGATTTTAAACTGCTGAAGAGTCAGCCCTGCTAAATTGAACACCCGTGGACTGCAGTCAGCCCTGCAAAGTGAGAGGAAAACGTCACCTGGCATCAGCACCTGCCTTCTTCCTTTGTCACTCTGAAGAATCTCTCCTTACCTCACCAATTAGCAAAGAACTGAAAGACACAATTTCTTCAGGAACAGAAGGTGGTGATGGTATGTAAGAAATGCAAGTGGCACAGGCAAAAAACATGAAACTAGTCCTACACAAACACACAGACAAGTAGCCTCCAGTAGTCACTCGCTGAGAGAGGAAATATGTGAATCTGGAGATGCCAACATCACCAGTATCTGCAAAAGTAGTCATACAGCTTATGGGAATGATCTTTGGGGTGACTCAAACTCACTACTGATATTCTCCCTGAAACAGCCCACAAAAGGCTAGTCTGATACAGGACCACACCCCTGAAAAACGACCGACAGCCAAGGTAGCACAAAATGAGTACCACCAAGAGCCTCAGCGTGCTCTTTACACCTATAAAGAGTGTGTAGGTAAAAGGTACTTTACAGTGTACATTATCAGCAGCATAATAAATTAGCTGTTACACATATGCCTAAATTTAAGTAGAGTCCAACCATTAACCCAGCACTGACAAGTCCACCGCTAAACCACAGCACCCAGCAACATATCTGCACATCTTTTAAATCCCTGCAGGAAGGGGGATTCCACCACTGCCCTGGGCAATCTGTTCCATGGTTCGACAACTCTCTTAAGGAAGAATTTTTTTTCGTTATGTCCAACCTAAACTTCACCTGGGTTACCTTGAGGCCATTTCCTCTTGTCATATCTCTTGTTACTTGGGAGAACAGACCAACTCCCACCTCACTACAACCTCCTTTCAGGCAGTTGAAGAGAGCGAGTTGTCCCCTGAGCCTCCTTTACTCCAGGCTAAACAACCCCAGATCCCTCAGCTGCTCCTCACAGGACCTGAACTCCAGATCCTTCATCAGCTTTGCTTCCCTTCTTTGGACACGCTCCAGCACTTCCATGTCCTTCTGGGATCAAGGAGCCCCAAACTGAACCCAGTAGTTGAGGTGCAGCCTCACCAGTACTTAGTACAGGGGGACAATCCTTTCCCTAGTCCTGCTGGCCACACTATTTCTGATACAGGCCAGGATACCATTGGCCTTCTTGGCTACCTGGGCACACGCTGGCTCATGTTCAGCCAGCTGCTGACCGACACCCCCAGAAGTACTGCCTCTTCCCATGGGGCTGAGGGTCAGTACACTGATAGCATCCCGTGTAAACTTAGCCCAAATTCTGAAAAGGAGATGTCCCCCTTGTCTGTTCTTTGACCCACTGTCACTGCCTCTTCAACTGTGGAGCAGTTTGAAAACCCCAAAAGACTTGGAACGTGCTAATTTGTTTTCCATTACTTCACTCCCATTCTTGCTTGTTTGTACATTACACATTCCAGTGCACAAAGAGCTGCACTGGCACAAACTCCTGTCTGCAGGCACTACCACCAGCTGCTATGCATCTACACATTCAAAGCACATGTCAGAGCAATAAACAAAATATTTTGTAAGTCTCTGGCATATCAGAAAGTCCCTTTAATACCCAGGCTGTTTATTTTCCTTCCAGTCTATTCCCACAAACAATGAAATAAAAGCCATGATGTACACTTATAGTTTTTTGTTGTGGGTAGATGACATTCAAAAGAAGAAATCTGGGTAAATACCTGCACATAGATATTAAATCTGCTCCGAACAAAAAAGATTTAAGTGTCAGTTGGGTTTTCTTTTTCCTCTTCATGAAGTGAAAAGAACTTAAAAGTAAAATAGTTAGTAAAACAATCCCTTTCATACACTTCCTCAGGAAAACAGTATTTCCAGACGTAAAGAGAGTTACATTTCTTCCATCATTAAACATCACTATCTACCTTAATTGTATTATTTAAAACTCATTTACTACTAATTCAAAGTGAGAGAAATAAAACAACACACAATACAAACAACTGAAGACCAGCACATAAAATAAAAGGCCGTTTTACCAGTCTTTAGATTGCAATTTCCTGCCCAGTCCTTGCAAAGCTCTGTTTTAGTCTTCATGAAGTAAATCTGTTTGTCTCTAGATCATATTCTAAATCACTTTATCAAAAATGAACAGGGGAAAGTCTTCCTCCTCCTCCACTTGCAGCATTTGCTCCACATAACCAAGCCACTTGACACGTGCTCCTTCTCCAAGACACGGCCCCTCTGCAGTTACACGAGCTGCAGATACCCAAACAAAGATGCCGTTTGTTAAGAAGAAGTGTCACGCAGGCACCATGCTACTGTCCTCCACCGCAGCCCACAGCCCTGCATTCCAGCTAATAATAAACAAGAGGATTTGAACAAACAGCCTCAGAGGACGAGGCTCCTCTAACACATCACTGTTACGCTCCTGCCTAAGAATTCTTACTGGTATTTACCAAGTGCTGCACGAAAAGCATCTTATTTAAAGGACTTACTAGAAATGGGGCTTAAAGTACCCTATTTCTGCCTTATTGCTTAAGAAACCATGAGATTAAGTAACTCTAAAAATATAGTTCAGACTTCTGTAACTGTTTGGCATTCCCTACTTACAGGATGGAGATTTTACATATTTTCTGTTCAAAACTATTTATTGTTCTGGATAACACCTAAGATGTTGAGAAATGACAAGAACATTTTCATTGATGGAAGTATGAAAGATCAAAATTTAATATTGGTAGAATTCATCTGCATCCTCAAAACCTAAGAAACAAATTTCCATGCCAAATATTCAAGGA
>JAAGNO010010146.1:148287-165006 GCA_033439905.1 Ceryle rudis
TCAAAATTTAATATTGGTAGAATTCATCTGCATCCTCAAAACCTAAGAAACAAATTTCCATGCCAAATATTCAAGGACACACACGCCAAGCCATTCTCCTGCATAGATTTTAGCCCTTACACACGAACTCTCAAGCAAAACGTCAGCTGCTACGTGATGGTCACAGCCAGGAGCCAGCCAGTTCCATTTCTTAACCTAAGCAAGTCAGAGCACACCCACTACCAGACCTGGCTTAGAAGCCCCGTGTAAGCTTCCAGCTCTTTGTGAAGCCAACAGAAACATGACCAGAGGGACTGTTCAGTCTGGAGGAGAGAAGGCTCAGAGGAGTATTATTCATAGATGTAAGTACTTGAAGGGAGGGTACAAAGAGGGAACAAGAGACAGGCTCTTTTCAGCGGCACCCACTGACAGGACCAGAGGCAGTGGCACAAAGTGAAACACAGAAGGTTCCCTCTGAACATCAGGAAACGCTCTGTCACAGTGAGGGCGACCAAGCACTGGCACAGGTTGCACCAGGGATACTGCAGAGTCTTCATCCTTGGAGATATTCAAAAGCCACCTGGACATGGCCCTAGACAACCAGCTCTATGGGGCCTTGACTGAGCAGGGGGGTTGGACCAGATGACTTCCAGATGTCCCTTCGGACTTCATCCATTCTGTGGTTTCATTGTACCCTGAAGAGTGTTAAAATGCCAGGAACAGAAGACCTGGTTAAGCATGTTGGACTATTATTTTTTTCCCTAGGGAATGAAAAACTGTTTCTTCAATTGGATTAACCTTCCTTGATCACCTGGCAGAGCACTGCGCCTGGAAGTGAGCAGCAGCTCCTTGGTGTTTACCACTGATTGCTACTCATAGGTTCGGGTAGATCGAAGTGTCAATAGTTGAAGCTATTGATTCAGTAAGAGTTTAGCCCGAGTTCATGCGATATGCACCACTAGGTAGGTTTCCCTCAAAAGCTGCATCTTCTTACTGCTGACATGTGTAGTGATCTTGCTATACAAAAATTGTATTCCATTTTTCTCACAGCAGACCTATTCAACTGGTTTCGTAAAGCCAGGTACTTCCCATTTCCTCACCTCAGAGCATATCTGTGGGGAAGACAAAAACCTCACACACAATGAACACACTTGTTCCAGACTAACTCTCTCAACCAGCTTCACCACCTAAAAACAATTGCTTCTTAACATCACTGGTACTCTTCTACCACACACTACACTTAGACAGCGATAAGTTAAGAGCTGTATTACACTGCTATTTTTCTTCTATCTTTCATTGTTTTTCAGGTTGAGTATGTCTGGTTTTGTGAGTGTGTTCAAGACTTACATAAAGAAAAGGGAAGATTTTGGCTGAACTGATTTTTTTCTCTATTCAGAAGGCAAAAAAAAAAAAAAAAAAGCTGTGCTCTACATCAAAGAAAAAAAACTAACAAAAAAAAATTACAAACCCCATTTGAACAGCAAATCACATCCACCCTTCCCTCCCCTAATAATCACCAGTTCTTCAGAGTAGAACCTCTTGTAGTTTCACCGCATGAAGACTAATGTGTGAAAGATAGGAAAGTAAGGATTTCACTTCCCCAAAAACATGACTGAACTCTCATCTAATGAAAAATAAAATTTTGCTAAAGCAAAATACTTGCAGTTCTGTAACATCTCCTGTGAGACCCTGCACAATCACCAGTGGAAAACAGACACACTTTGGAAATTACTAGAATTAATTGCCACTGAAAACTATCTCAAAGCAATTTTAAAATTATCCCCAAAGGACTCAAAGCAAGAGCAGGGAAACCAATGCAGCCCTGTTAATATTTCCCAGAGGAAGCCTATGTCAAAACATGAAATATTTAGGAGTCTAAGATATAGATTGCAAAGAACTTATTTCAAGTACTCTTACTGTCTCACCTTTAAGCAGCAATTGTCTAATTAGTTAGTTATTGCAATATCTCTATGACTATTTTTAATAATACAGTCTTGCTACTACATATTAGTTAATAAACCACTGAAAGAACAAAACCCAAAATAAACAAGCAATAAAAGAGAAAGAGAACATCATCTAATAAAACTCATCTTGGCCATTTACTTAATGTTAATTTGCAATTACTTTTAATGGGTGTTTCATATAAATAAATCCACCTTAAAATTAAACCATCTCTATCAGCTACATCTACAGCTAACCCACGCGGAAGCTGCAGTTTGAATGCTCATGTCATCACCTTGCGAATGCTACCGCAAGGGTTACAAGCGGAGCGACAAGAACTGGCAGGGTTCTACTGTAATTCCATTTTACAAAGTGTTGTATGTGCAGTCAGGAGCCAGAAGATAATTAATTTGCTGAAGGTTAACATAATCAGTTGCAAAGCCAGAAGAAACCATCATTGCCAATTTGTGACAAGCTCACTGAATCGAGTAAGCCCAATTTTCAACAATGCTCCTTTCTTGAAAGAAAATAAGAGGGAGAGGGGAACCAAACCCCAACACACAACCCACCCTCCTGGCCAGGACTCTGTCCATACAGTCCAATCCATTTATGGTAGTGCTTAACAGATTTAAACCTTGGGCTTATATATACTCAGGCTGGGTATAATTTGGGGCTTGCCAGGATGTAAAGACTGGTCTGACTTGTGCAACAAGTAGCTGGAGTCTTACGTCTAAGCTTAAGTCACCCTTTGTACTCCTCTTTCCCAAGGGTGTAGTTGGCATCTGGCCTTTTTGCTAGTTTATTACTATTTTTCCCCTTTCCTCACTGCTATGAAAGGGCAGCACTGCAACCAACGCAAAGCGGTCATTCACCTATACATTTTATCTTCCAGGAGATGTAAACACTGTGCTGACTTACTGTCAGCCCTACAAACAGCTGTTCAAGTGGTGATCAGAGCAGATTTGCATTCTCGCTGCTCAACCAGATGGAGAAAGCCTTGTTTCTGCAGCACATTATAACAACCCAGCAGCAAAGAAATGCCAAAGATATGGTCTTTATGGAAAAACACAGGAGGTTTTCTACTACATGGAAATCCTTTAACAGTCTTCCAGGAAATGTAATCTTTGGTGGAACTCCTACTGTGGCCAGAACTGATGCCACTGGAACATGTAATCTGTTCCATCTACAGCCTGTGAGTACTACTCCCACACTCTTGAAATCCATGACCTTTCCCAGTACTGGTCTTATCCTTTATAATTAAAGTTTTAATAAAATAAGCTGCAAATCATCAGCTGTGCTATGGGAAGATCAGACACTTGGCGACAGAATTGGTATTGGCAGATGAAAAGCAGGAATATTTCAGGAATTTTACCCTCAACCTAATGTAAATCAAGTGTTAACCTTTCCACACTAGCACCCTTTCAGGTAGTGGTTATGACTTTGTAAGCAATGAAAATGCCTTTTTTTCTGATGACTTTTACTTTAAAAGTATATTGTGCCTGCAGTCCCCAGAGGCTTTTGAAAGCTAAATTATCCCTTCTGCACACTGATGCTGCTCATACTTCTTTTAACAGCGACAGGCTACTAAACATACAAGCAAACCCACCTTTCAGCAAGACTGAGCATAACAGGTCTCTCTAATAAATTTCTTCTTCATTTTTCCCAATGCCATATGTCAGGATGACATAAAAAAAAAATCATTTTTTCCCAGCAACATAAATCAAAAGAACATTTAAAAAAAAAAATCTGAACTTTTGACATCATTTGAGATTTCCTGTGTTGTACATCTTCATTAGCAGTAGATCGTGACTGTTTTCACATCACCAAGATTTGCGGTATCAATTTAAACAGTAAAGTACTTCTAATATTTTAGATTCTGACACAAGACAGAGTATTTCACAAGAAGAGTTATGCTTCCCACATTAACAGGCTTATATTTAAGTAGTCAGATGCCACACTCCACTAATTATGTTAAGTCTCTCAATTAATCACTTTTATATCAGCATTAGTCAAAATTAGTGGAGCAAACAATAATTCTATTTTAAAATTCAGCCTTTATGATGTGAAGTCTATTCCTGGCTTAAAGCATCACCAAAACAATGCTCATGCACACTCTGGAAGAAGTTTTTGAAAGGGGCCCTTCATTTAGGAGAAAGTTGTTTCATTCCTTCTCTAACTAGAGAGGTTACAAAAGTTCTTTAGTTACCCATGTTTCACCTACAGGTGTATCATTTTACAGGCTAAAATAAAAATGTTTCTGTACACAGCCATCTTTGTGTTTCTCCACACAGTCCAACTCATCATTTAATTACATGGCCCATTTAACTGATTAAAACAGGAAGAAAAAGAGGTTTGTTTTTGTAGTAGATGTTATTCTGCTAATTAGTAAGACTAAAAAGGTCCGGGTCAGCTCAGAAAAATAACCCAGTACTGACTCAAGGTAGGAGAAGTAAAACTTTACCGGCATCATGGGGAAGAAAAAGAAACTCCCGTTGGCCTGCCCAGTGACCACGCTCTATTACCTAATGGCTGACATTATGTTCTTGCTCAGTTAAACAGGCAGCTGAAACCTCGTTGGCCCTTGTGCGAGATGGAAAAGGAAGCGTTCACTAACAAGCAACAGACGAGCAGTTACTGACAGCACCAGCTTTTACTTGTCAGCTGCGCATATACTACCAGTCTTATTTTTCTGCCTTCTCCTGGAAGAGACAGCAAGAGGTAGCCAGGGATTAGTCCTTCCCCAAAAGAGAAAAAAATCCCCCAAAAGAGATAATCAGCCTTCAGCCACACTTCAGCTTGAGTCTCCCTGAAGCCATGTGAGTGTCCTGCCTATTCAGGTGCAGCCTCTGCATGGGGACACCTCAGGATTTCTTTTGACATTTCAAGCTCAATTCAGTTTCACCCCGATACACAACAGGAAAATAAAATCCTAATTATTGAAAATTTTGCAAATCTTAGATATTGCAGGATGAAAAATCATCTCCTGGTTAACTCCAGCAAACCATGTTACACTAGTTTACATGCAGTATGGATCTAATTAGGTGTCCCTCCACCTCCCACACTGAAACACTGAAGGAACCATCAGGAATCACAGCGCCAGCTACCGAGGAGCTGCAAGGCCCTTCTGTATTCAACTTTAATTATAACCTTAATTTATTAAAAGTGTTTCCACAAAAACAAAACCGAACCAAACCCCTATACTGAGAATGACATGCTACAGTGCTGTTCACTGTAGCTGAACAGCTTTCCTCGGTGACTCTGCCTCTGAGCTATCCAGCTTTGAGCACATAAACATTTTAACTGCAGTAATACCCTAAGTACAAATACAAATAGGATTCTCTAAGTAAATCTTATAAAAAGTCCGAATGGCACCAAGAAGCTCCTACTACACTAAATCTACTCTTGGGGATTCTATGATAAGTTTGAGCAAGTCAGGAAAAGACACCAAGGCAAATGGAGGTACCTGCCCACTGACAGTATCAGTCACGTCTACGCAGTATGAAGTAGAGTTGTTTTGAAGAAATCTGAGTAACCAGCTACTTAAAATATCTGTCATTCATTTCATTCAAAACTAAATAAAATTTGGGAGAGCGAGAAGTAACTGCTGAAATCCTCTCTGAACATCTGAAATTCTATTAAGTGTGAGGCAGTGCTGTATCAATGGCTTTTTAGGTCTACGGAGTGATTACAGGAAGAGCTGGAGGAGTAAGAGGCAGTCAATGAAAGGTAAACATGTTTTCTGAGCAGCAGCAGAAACTGGGGAAGCAAATGCTATCGGTTTCTTCATCCTCTCTACAAAAGGAAGTTTGTGATAGACAAGAAGGTTCTGTTGTTTGCAGTTTCACTGATTGAGTACTGGTAAACAAAACAAAAATAAACAGCCAGGGCACTTCCCATGCGAAACAGCTCAAAGGCTGCCTTGGGTTCCCTTCGTCCCAGCCTCAAGCTAAGGAAAAACACAGCTGAGTGACTGCAGTGAAGCCCAAAGGCACACCAAACACCACAAAATCAGGTTACATTCATACTGGTATTTAGCAATTCCAGTTCAGATTTCTTTGCATCCATTTAGTCTGCATCAGATAAAACGTTTATTCATATAAAACAACTCCAGAGTTTGGTTAAACCAACACAAAGAAAACAAATATAAGGAAAAAATAAAATAAAAATCAATCCCTCAAACTTTGTGGCTGTTTATCCAAGAAACAATGTACCAGTAAGAGAAACCTTCTGGCCACATTATACCCATCACCTTTATTTCAATTAATTTTTGCTAGATGTAACACCTAATTAGTTTTTAGATTTAATCTATCCATAAACCTTAGGACAGTCTGGCAAAAGAGCTTGGGGTTTTTTTCCCCCCCCAAAAACTCTGCCAGGGAGATGGGAGGCACCAGTTAAGCACAGACAACACTGAGATCCCATTATCCCTGAGAGGCAAACACAAAGCTGCAGTCGTAGAGGACCACAAAACAGAAATGAAAAGGCTTTTGTTCGAATGTTTGGTTTTAAAGGATAACACAGGTTAATCAAAATGGAATTCTCCCCAGAGGTTGCACTTGAAGGAGGTGTACGGGATCGCAAGGAGACGTGTACGGGATCGCAAGGAGACGTGTACGGGATCGCAAGGAGACGTACTATTTGGCTCATACTTTGGATATTCTGAAAACATTTTTATAGATATCCATTGTTCACATAAAACAACAATTATTAATTTATTCTGCTGTTGCACAGCAACGATGACTTTAGTGATGTGCTTTAACAAACATATTGTGTAATCCAGTAGAAATAAAGCATTAACAAACAGTGGGGCACCTTAATGACACTTACAAACCTACTACTTCTCTCAAAAATCAATACTTCTATTTCAGTACTGATGCAAGATGAAGAGCTACAAGCACATGCTGCAAAAACCTTAAGAAGTTTTTGTTACAAGACAAACATGAGGTTAATTCTAGTCTGGACATTGAGCACAGGCATCAGGCAAAAAAAAAATCCGTTATTTGCTAATGCTGAAGTCAGTGATGAAGTAAAGCTACTAATGAAGGTCCACTTTTTCTTTTAGCACTACACTCTGTTAAAAAAAAAAAAAAAAAAAAAAAGAGATGTCAAATCTGCCCATTTGAGACTCCCAACTCAGCAGAAAAATGACCTGAAATGACTAAAAGGCATTTTTTAACTCAGTACACAGAAGAAAGTCTACTTCATCCAATCTGACCACGGATGCAGTTCTTGCAACACCTATTCTGAGTTACAAGGATTAGCTCTATGACAAAATACTAATAAAATCTTTTATGGGTTTCAGTCCTGCTCAGTAATATTTCATTCCAGATTGCTCTCAGCCTCTGCAAATTTGATATCCCTTACAGAATCAAAATCCACAGCAGGAGCCAAAATTTGGTTGAGCCCATGGAGCTGCACCTAGAAACAAACATCTTGCAACTTGGTAAAAGCAGACTAACTGCAGGGTCCTCCCAAAGAAGGGCAGACACAAGCTGTCCTTTCTTAGGGAGCAAGGTGAATAGCACGTCTGTACTCAGGGAAGCCCAAGCTGGGATTTAAACACAGATCCATGCACTGTCTGCAGGGCGGCTGCAGACGAGCACTTCAGAGATTCAGCGCTCTGGGGAGGGTTTAAGTTTGCATTTGCACAGCCTGGACAGACCAGGACTGGTTACCCAGACATCAAGAAATCATCAGAACTTAACTCTTCGCAACAGGACAGCCTCAAGCTCTAACTACAACCAGCAGCTGCAGAAAGAGAACTTACTGGTCAAAGCACTTGGTATGCCTAAACTGCCTTCAAATCCTCTTTTTGACTTACAGACGTAGCCATGGTGGTCAGACAAGAAACCTTCCCATGATGTGTAGCACTCATTCTAAAATTTGACAACTTCACATGAAGGTTCAGCAAATTCAAGTCTGAAATTTTCATCAGTGCATTAAAATCCAAAGTAACTTGGGGGAGTGGGAGGGTGGAAGGTATCTTGGTTATTAATTCTGGTCTCCTCTTACCTGACCACTGAAGACATTTCTTCAAAACACATTAAAATCCCAACTTTGCATTTCTGATGTTATTATAAACAAAGCCAAAGCATCTCCTTGAAATGAGGGCCTGTAATGCAGTAAACCAAGGCATGACCTCTGCAGAGGTATTCCCCAAAGGTCAAGCAATAGGATAGGAAATGAAGAGGTTGAACATAACAAGCACTGCTCCAGTTATGGCACTTTGGAAGGATCAAGTGTTATCACTCCACTGGCTTCAAACTTGATGAAAATCCAACAGCTTTTCAACAACCCCTCCCTCTTCAGCAAAAGTACAGTTGTCATCTGCCAGCACATGAGTCTGGATGCGAGTGAAAATTCCCAAATATTTCTCCAGTTCCAGCGTATTTTCTGCAATTGGTTAACGTTAACAACAAACTCCTTGTTACAGCAGGAATTTCTTGAAAGAACTCACAAAGAGCTCAGCCTACTTTAAGGCTGGGAGAAGAAGGAGAGAGAGATAACTTTCAACTTAAAATTTATTTTAATATAATCCATGCTAAATACATCAGCTTTTGATGCGTGTTAGCCATCAGTACACACTTGACAGCAATTACTCTAGAAATTCTGCTCGCTTTTTTCTCCTTCCCCACCTCACTTTCTTCCCCGGCATATGAAAAACAAGGGGTGTAACTACTGAACACTATAAAATTACTCACACATACTCTATATTTGCCAACACTCACTGTTTTGGAAGAGCACATGAAACCTAAAAATTGACAATAGGGATCAGCAGTTCACATTAGCGTGGCAATGCGTGCTATAAAAAAAAAAACACAGCAAAACAAAAGCATCAGAGAGTATTTTGTACCTGAGGTACAATAGGCTGTTTAATCCCAGGGTAACATTCAAGTCATCTTAGACATGCATTGTTGACAGGTTTCTCTGAAAAAAATGAGTCAGATGCACATCCTGGGGGAAGTTCTCTCTCTGATTACCACAAACAGCCATTATTCTTCAGGTTCTGTGGAGCTGAGGAGGCGTTTCGCTGAATCACGGGCCCCAACACAAGCTAAGTCACTTCGTTTTTCAGATAACAGACCTTTAAGTTTAAGCAAAGGCACGAGACAAATAGATGGATTTGCAACCCAACTAAGCGGGTTTTACTCAACCCCAAAAATCTTTGGTGGGAATGTAGTGAAAGGCTGCTCCTGTTCCGAGAAGTCCAAACCTATTCACATGCCACAGATGCAAGTGAAGGATTCAACACAGCAGACAGGAGTTCAGGCTGTACTGCCATCAGCCCTAACTGCTGTGGCTCAGCTCAAGACACTGCAACCTGTATCCTGACACACAACCCACTCTAAAGAGGCAATGACCTGTATAATTGCTTTCTGGTAATGTAACACCTTCCGAGACTAGAAAAGCACCAGACCGACAATTTACAAGTCAAACCTAATGAAAAGTACAAATGCAAACAATATGAAAAGAGGATATGGGGAGGGGGAAGTGTGATGTCTTATTTAGGGAAGGGCATTTTAAGAGGTTGATGTACAAAACTGCCAGAACATATTTAGCTGTCAACTTAAAGGACACAGGAGTCATCATTAGTAAGGGGTAAGGGACTTCAAGCCCAGAGAAGGGGATTTTAAAACTACACTTTGCATCACAGGTATTTTAATACACAAAACTACAGATAAGCTACCAAGAAGTTAAATTACATAAATTTAAAAATTATTGAGCTGCTCTACATTTTTAGTGCCTTGTTATCCAAGGTAATTCCATCAGACTTAAATGCCAATTTTCCCTTGAACCTGTTTTTGTCCTTCATACCTGTACAGAAGAGCAGCACTATTTTGAATCTCCGAATCACAAACAGTGCGGGGGGATTAAAAAATTCATGGAAATGTTCAAGAATATGAAGGCAAAACAACTGCAGAGGCTTAGAAAGATGGAGAAGAAATAGGACACACAGTAAAGAAGCCTGAACTATAAACTTTCTGAATGACAAAAACCCCCAGAAACAGAGAGAAGAGACCAGCTATTCTCCAAAAGCCACAGAGACCTGTGGAAAAACCAGTACAGAAGGGATAGAAATGTCTCTAAATTGGCTTAATTTTAAAAATATTACAGCTACGTAAAGGTAGCTGCAAGTTAATCCATAAGGATACCCTACAAACAGGGAGCTATTGTATGTATAAGCTGCTGCGATGCTCCAACTTCCAGGTACAATTGCTACATGGCCACTGCAGGGCAAGCAAGGCAAACGTCATAGTCTTAGCCCTCAGAAGTTAACTATTTCTCAGTGAAGCTGCTATGACACTGCTATTCCAATACCAGGCAGTTCCACAATAAAATACTGATGGCTAAATGGTGTAAGTTCAAGTTTATAAATTCATATAAACCGAATACCGAACAGGTACAGGCTTTCAGACCATATTTTAATTGGAGGAATTTTCAGTTTTGTCTCAGGATGAAGAATGGTTTGGAAACAAACTCATCTTCATTTATATTAAATGGATGGGGGATCAATCAAAATACTAAGAAAACTGAGATAATTTTCACATTACAGCCAATTGTAGCATCTTAGTATTAAAATTAATTATTCTCAAATCTGAAGCTGAAAGTTTTAGTTGGGGGTTGTGTTTGGCTTTTTTGTTTTGTTTTTTTTTTAATTGGAAAGAGCTGTTTTCCCACTAATAAGAAATCTGTAAACTCAACTGATGAAAGCTGCATTAGAGATAAAAGGCAGGCAAAAATAGGTTGGAGAGGCAAAGCTCATATAAAATACTTCAGAAAAGTTTTTTGAAATTAAAAAAGAATCAGAAATTGCTGAGAAAGGCAGCTTGGTCAAATGAACAAAGCCCAAACCAAATCCCTATTAAATATTCCTGTTCCTATGGAATTGTGAGATATATCAAATAACGTTGTGTCTCCTCATCCACCTGCTCCCCCAAAACGACATTCAACTGTATTCCCATTATCCCTATTTCAATCATCTCTTCTACAAGCTTCTGATATCATGCCATAGGTGTAGCTTGGATGCAAGAGAGATAACTTGTTGAGTTTCTCCAATACCAGTAATGATTTCAATAGTTCTAACACTTAGCAGCTACTGCTCTAAAAAAAAAAATAAATCCACTGGCATACTAATAAATAGTGGTTTAAAACTAATTAGTAGTTGGAAATGTTAAGAAGGGCTTTTTTTTGGACAAGGTTTTGGGTTTTTTTAAAACATGGACAGATTTTATCCAGAAGTACATTAAGAGAACATAAAGGAAAACGTAGGAGGACACCACTCAGACATCCCATCCTGGATTTACAGCACTTGTTGAACACGTCATTGCTCTTTTGTCTTCAGCTCTGCTGGAAGTTACTGCTCTGGGCTGTGCTGGTAAACAGGATCATGTGAGTGCACCGTCATCCACAACAAGAAAAACAAAACTGCCGGATTAGCTCACACTACCATCACTGGCAGTTTAAGGGAACTTGGGCTGGAGAGGATTTGCAGGAACATGTACTTGCAAAGTGAAAATCCGTCCTCATCCTCGGCATAGCTGTGGTGGCTTTACCCTTGTTCTGGCTGCCACGTGCCCGCCGAGCTGCTCTCACTCCCTCTACTCAATAGACCAAGGGAAAAAAAAACCAAGATGAAAGAGCTCATGGGTTGAGGTAGACAGGGGGGCTGTTTACCAATGAGCAAAGCAGACTTGGCCTCCAGAAATTAATTTATGGGAAATTAAAAATATAGCAGAATGGTGAGAAACAAAGCCTTATTCCCAGGCTCGACTTCACTCCTTTGGCCCCAATTCTTCTACCTTCTCCCTACCCTGCGCAGCACAAGGGTCCAGGGAATGGGGATTGCAGACTGTTCGCAATGCTTGGCCTTTGCTGCTCCTTCTTCCTCACACTCTTTGTCTCCTCCAGCCTGGTGTCCCTCCTACAGGATACAGTCCTTTGTGAACTGTTCCCAGTGTGGGTCCTTCCCACAGGCTGCTGTTCCTGCCAGAAAACCTGCTCCTATGTGGGCTTGTCTCCAAGGACCATAGCTCCTGCCAGGAGCCCGCTCCAACATGGGCTCTCCACAGGCTGCAGCTTCTTTCAGGGCATATCCACCCACTCCCCCGTGGCCCTCCAGGGGCTGCAAGGAGACAACCTATGTATGTATGGTCTTCCGCATGGGCTGCAGAGGAATGTCTGCTCCAGCACTTGGAGTACCTCCTCCCCCTCCTTCTTCACCAACCTTGGTGTCTGCAGAGTTGATTCCCACACATTTTTCTCGCTCTCCTCACTCACAACCACTACACTGTGGTTTTTATCCTTTCTTAACTATCTTATCACAGAGGTGTCATCAGCTTCACTGATGATCTCAAGCTTTGTCCAGTGGTAGGTCTGTTTTAGAGTGAGCTGGAACTGGCTGTGTCCAACACAGGGAGCAAACCCTGGCCTCTTCTCACACAGGCCACCTCTGCAGCCCCTGCTACCAAAACTTGACACATAAGCCCAACGGAAGTGGTTAACTAGAAAATCTGCCATGAATTTATCATTTAATCTTGAGAGGCAGAGCATTTACAAACACACATCCTAAACATCAGTCTTCGATACATTAATGCATGAGCTCTTGATCCCTTTTTCTGACTGTGAAGTACCAACCCTACCAGAACTTCCACTTATTCCTAAAAAAACCTCATTAAGATATTCTAGCCAATGTCAAGATCATAAATAAGGTAAAAGAATACTGATGTCCCACGCAATTCTATAAATAACAGTTTAGATTGGAAGAGTGCTTTTAGAGCAACGCTCCAGATGATCTCTATTTATTGTTCTTCAATTCGCACTGGGAATCAACATTCAAGTATGCCAAAGTGGATTCCTTCCAGGATAAATTATCTGCGAGATGCACTCCGAAACCAAAGCATAAGGCCAAGGTTTGATCTTGCCTGAAAAACCTACTGCAACAGAGGGCTGCTGGACCCTCAGTTTTCCTCTCAAGATCTACTACCACAGGCCCAGTCTATAGGCTGCTGCTTCGTTCAATGCACAGCACAGGCCCCAGTGCGACCAGTTGTCCTTTGATTTGCCTAAGTATATTTGCTCATTTTCCCCGTTAGAGCCTATCTGCACTATTTATAGAACGGCTTTACATTCTTATTAGTTACCAGACAATGACTGCTAATACATGTTCCATCACTACAAATACTCTTCTGCGAAAGCTTTATACATTATGTAAAACAGGCAATTATCACTGCACAGTTTAGAAGGTCATTTCAACGCCTATAAACTAAAGAGTAACGAGAATTGGAGTCTGTGTAGCTTTTTTTATTTTCCATCTATAGACTTGGCAAGCTCCAAACTAGCATTCATCCCGCATATTTCAAACCTAACCAGGGTACTAATTCACAGCACGGAATTAACAAAAACATTTTTATCGATCGACACATCTACACATCTTTGATTTGCGCAGCGTGCGCTCCACGCAACCGTCTGCGAACGTAACGTTTTCATTTGCTGCGCGATGAGACGTGGTGGCTCCAGGACTCAATGCAGCTGCAGCAGAGATGAGGAAATTTTTCAAAACATGTTTAAGTCTTTTCAATGTACAGCTGTCATCAGAAAAAGGGAAGGATTAGTCAGGTTTTTTCTTTTTAGAAAGAGGAAAATTAGGACACAGAGCAACGGTGCAGCCATTTATCCATCACACAACAAAGTGCAACGGCTGAGATCAGTAGTGTATCACGCACTGGGCAGCCCCGGAAGCATCCTAAAAACACTCAACGCTTGAAAATGGTGAAGGATTATTCTACTAATCCAAAGAAAGGGACTTGAAATGAAACAGAAAAAAAAATCTCTATGAAAGATCACCGAATATTCATGTTTCCAAAGTCCCTTTATCAGTACAAACAGCATTTCTTCTTCTACCAGAAAGAGCAAGTCTCGGATCGAGGCAACTTTGCACATTCCAGTTGCGACCCGTGAACTGTACCTACTTCCTTCAGACTACTCAAAACCTAGGTTTAACAACAAATCTGCACTGCCACTCCATGACAGGAATCAGGGAACCAAAACTATTAACACTAAAAATTTGGAAGGATGCATTTCTAAAAACAAGCCTGAAGTTTCACCTCTGGAAAACACTCCTGACAAAAAGCAGATAAAAAATAGTATGGAGAAGAGTGCCCTTAAGTCAAAATTTTTGGAGGGCAAATAAAGCAAACAGTGTAGAACAGCAGACATTGTGAAACTTGCCTCTTCACATGCAGGTTCCCCACCCCTGCAAACACTTGCATATTAATCTTGCCTGGTACATTAGATAAATCGCAAAAGAAAAAATGTCTCATCTCAAATCAGGAAAATAAAACCTAAATGTTTTCTCCTTCTGTTTCCAGGGAATAAAAGTACTTTCCAATCGGTAAATGCAGAAAGTTTTGTGCAACCCAATTAGCCCACAGCTTACAGGCCTCTACCACTTGCTTTTGGAGAAATAACAGAGAGAAAAATTATATTTTGAACACTTCACATTCAAATATAACTGATGCCTCCATTGGTGCAAGGAGAGGAAGGTGCGAACATCATTTATACCAACCGAGAAAAAAAAAAAAAACATTTGAGTAAAAACTTATTTTTCCATGAAGAATTAAATCAAAGGGAAATAAAGATATTTCTTTTCCTATCATCCCACTCATATTTCATTAATATCGGCATTAGACTAGCACATAAAGACCAGCTGCTCATGTACCATATGAATGAAGCATCTGTATCATGATGATGTGTCATGCTGAAAGCACAACACTGCCATATGAGGAACGGTTATGTTTAAAACAAAATAATAAAAAAATACAGTAATATAAATTTAAAGAAAAACACCCTGCACACCAACAGTGGGAAGGGAAGAAATATCAACTGCTGCACACAAGTTCCACTCCCCAAGGATAAGTGGTTTCAACTGCAGGCATCAAGATTGGACCTTGCTTAAAAGCTACAAACCCCCCCAAAGTCTTCAGAACACCCTGAGACTAAAGGCACCATTAAATCCTATACAACTCTTCAAACAGCTCGTGCAGATTAATTGCTCAAACAGCAAATTCCACCTTCCTTAAGTATGCACTTGAGCTATTTCCAAGTGGCAGCAGAAAACACCTGCAATCCAGCAGCGGTACTGCAGTGATAGCTGGTAAACAAGAGTATCAAAAGAAGTCTACAAGCTGAATATCAATAAGCTTCTCCATCTGGACAGAACCTGCTCCCAGGAGCTGCGGTCAGTGAGCCCAGATTCACTTTACAGTAAAGCCCACGTGTGCACACGGAGCCCTCAGAGCTGGCAGGTTCCAAGATTTATATCCCACTCATAAGAGTTAAGTGACCGTGACTAACAACCGTGACACCTGATACCGGCATCCTGCTTCCCTCCTGGAGAGGAGGGTGCACAATCAAATGTCTTCATATCTATTTTCTTTTATTTGAGCCTGTTGCCATGTAATAATGCCACAGAAGGTAACAGTGGAAAAAAAAGAAACCTACACCACCTGGGATGTGATGCAGAAGGTAGTAGGGTTTGCTCCTCGAGGAAATCACTCCCACCAAGGACCTGCCCCCTCCAGGCACAGCTAGAAAATGCTTCGTTAGCTGCTTTATTAGCAAAGAGACAGCAGCAGTCTTGGGCATCTGGATACTTATATAGTATACACTGTATACTCATTTCCACCAAGAATTTAATTAACTGACATTAATTAAGTTTTCTGTTTGATCTGGAAATTCAGTTCAAATTAACATTTTTATGGATAGCTTCATATTAATTCTGACAGTTTCTTTTAGAAGCAGCTTCTTAGACTTGCAACAAGAAATAAAGGAACCTATTCTACTGAAACCCCAATATTTTTATTTGCTGTTGGACATGAGCAACCAAAAAAAAAAAAAAAAAAAAAGGGAAAGGTTATCTGATTTGAGAGGTCTGGATGTTTTGCTTACAAATTACACTGAAAGATCCTGAAGTTCAACAGGACATAAAAATACATTGGCAAAGCTAAATAAGATGTCCTGGAAACTTCTGAATTGTCAGCATACTCCAAAACACTATCTAAGCCACCCAACTGCTCTGTCTGTCTGTTGTAGAAAATGTCCAGCTAAGACTCTGTCACTTTAAAATAGTCACATTTTAAGTTATTAAAAACAAAAAGGCAACTTTATTAGCATCTGTCTCTGCTCTACTGCTTATTTCTATCCACTGCAATTCAACAAAATTGTCACCTTAAGACAGCTATAAGTGTAATAAATAAATTCTGTGCAAGCTTCCCAAGCAATAAAGATGGACACCAGCTTTCCTATTTAACATTAGATTCCAAATTTCATAAGCATGAGGATAAAATACTGGAAACTCAACAATTTAAGGCCAAAAAAACCCAAATTAGATGAACCCTCCTTGCTCTGTGTGCACATCTGAACAGAACAAGTTTTTTTGTTCATAAAAAAATAATTAAAAAAAAAAATGCTTTTAGTGTCAAGTACTGTCAACATTACACTAAGATTCCAGAAGAATAAAAAGCAGTACATACTTGACTATAGCATATGCACAATTGTCATGGTCTTACCAAAATCAAGGTCAGAAAAAACACATTCACCTGAACTATGAAAATACAAGACAGAATGAGATTTGTTTTTCTAGATCCCCCCTGCAGAGCTTCCTAGCCTTTTCTCAAAGGCCTCCAAATCGAAACTGAAATCTCTGGGCTTAGTTGTAAAGCTCACATGATGATAAAAGTGCAAGAGCAGCTACAGGACGAAAGGTACAGGACGAAAGGTACAGGACGAAAGGTACAGGAC
>JAAGNO010010146.1:165106-177154 GCA_033439905.1 Ceryle rudis
TACAGGACGAAAGGTACAGGACGAAAGGTACAGGACGAAAGGTACAGGACACAAACGCCTTCTCACCACATTCAAATCCAGGTTCAAGATCTCATCTCTATTCCAAACATACTGGACAAATGCCTCAGGCAAAACAGAATCCTTGTTTCAGCTGCAGTGTCACCGAAACCAGAAATCCAAATACTTTCATCCTACCAGCTCAAGCTCAAAACTATGTAACCCATTAACCTTCTGAAACGTTAAGCAAATACTCAGAGGAATCCCCAGCTCCCCACACACAGCTGTCCTCTTCTTTCAGAAACTCAATAAAGCCACCTTGTTTTCAGTTGGTGTCCCCACCCACAGCTGCCAGGTTCCCTCTGCTGCAGTCAAGTCACAAAGACCAGTTTGTGCAAATACTGCAACAGTCCCAGGCTAAGAAGTTCACTAACTAAGAAGTTCAGACAGATTTAACAACACACATCTGCATCCTGCAACAGGTAAAGATTAAATGGATCCCAAATACCATGGCTTTTAGAAAGAGGTTTAATACAAGGCTTTGCTTGCCTTGTTTCTACTCAGCTGGTAACTAGGACCAAACCTGCCAACTGGAGCTGTAAAAAAAGCTCTGAAGGCCACACAAGGGCATCCCACCACCCAGAGGATTTAAATCCACAAAACAGCCTACTTTACATTTGACTATCCTTGGGTGGATACAATACAACCACAGTACTCAGCAGCTCTAGCAAGTGAACAAAAAAAAACCCAAAACAAAACACACACCACCGAACACACACCACAAAACACACAACAGGGAGAACCACCCACAAAAACCCAACTCCTTACAAGTATTTTTTTTTTTTTTAAATGTTCTGTTTCATCTAAAGGACAAGAACTGTGCACATTGTGGCTATATACAAATATACACATCCCTATTTTATTGGGGGTGGAGGGGTTTTTTTTGGGGGGCGGGGGCCTAAACAAAAAAAACACCACCACAGAAAACCCCACAAGCAGCAAGTCAGATCAGTTTCACCAATGCCAACAGAGCTGTGCTGGTTTACACCAAACTGAATTTGTCCCACCAAGCAGAAACATCCCTGTGAACCTGTTGTAGCTTTCCCCAGTACATGACTGCACTGTCCCCTGCTTTCCCTTCTTTTTCAAACCTACTTTTTTATAGGAATACTTTATGTTAAGCTCCCACACTTACCAAATGCCTTTAGGTTAAGAAACCTAAAGTATCTTTCCAGTAGTATTAAGAATATTACAGTTGACATTTCATCAGTTTGGCAGACCACTCCTACCCCTCAGAAAACCAAACACAGATTGGAATAACAAATGATGGTACGAGGCTGGAGATCAGTTGTTCTTTCCTTCTTATAAATCACCTCGTTTCAGTTCACTAACATTATTGATAAAGAAAGAACAAGTACTATTTTATTTTGCTGTAGTTGCTCTATAGCCAAATCACATTCAAACTAGCTGTATTAATATTAAAGACATACATCAGTTCCCAAGGCACAATATCTATGTACTGTGTTAAATAATGCTACCTACCAAACAAGCAAAAACCAAATAAACAGACACTGAAGTCAGTCATTAACAGCTACGTACGGCCAAGCAGCACTGCAACCTTTCTTAATCACTGCATCTGGCATCACACAAATGAGAAGAACGAAGGAATTTAAGCATAAAAAAAAAAAAAAAAAAAAAAAAAAAAGTCAAAAGGCAGTAAACTGTCAGGATTAAAAATGTAATAGAAAAACCATAATGTATGTATGTAAAAGCCATGAAAATTATTAATATTCAAAGGGAGAGGTAGGAAATGCCAGCCACAGAAATGCAGTATTTTAGGTAAAAATCCTCTAGCTGAGTCACTGTGCGTCCCGTCGTTCAATGATCCAACTGTTACTACTCTTTTGTGCTCGTGGTGGAATTCCTCGTATCATCCTGCAGTGGAATTCCTCAGACTCTCGCAGCAGCGCCTTAACGCGAGCCTCAGCCAGCGCCAGCACTGCAGGGAAGGCCACCCGCCCGCAGCTATTTCCTCACGTCCCACTGGGGCTCCTCCTGGGCTGCCACACATTTGTGAACCTGCATCAGCCACCGGACTGGAGAAACTGATCAAGAGTAAAACTAAGCCAACAAGAGAGAAAGGTATCGTTCAATGAGGATCAGCTTCCCAATTCAAATCACTACCTGGCTACACAAACGCTTGTGAAGCTCTGTAGGGATCTGAATCAGGATGAAGAGCCAAGGTGAGCAGCAGCAGGGCAGGAGGGCCTCTAAGTGGAGTCATTTCTGCCGGCATTAACCAGCTGCCAAACCACAGCCAAAAGGTTTGTTACCACCTGAGGAACCTGGTCATACAGAAGCCCATGGGACCAGATGAGGTGTATTCCAGATTCCTAAGGGAACCGGCTGATACAGTTGCCAAAGTGCTCACCAACATATCCAAAAAGTCCTGGCAGTCAGGTGACCTCCCTGGTGACTAGAACAAGGGAGACATGTCACCCTTTTTTAAAAAAGGCAGAAAGAGGACCCCAGGAACTACCGATCTGTCAGCCTCACCTCTCTGCCTGGAAAGATCATGGAACAAGTTATCCTAGAAGCTCTGATAAGGCACATGGAGGATGGGGATGTGATCAGAGACAGCCATCATGGCTTCATTAAGAGCAAGGTCTAATGCAAGAGCATTCTATGATTCTATGGTCTTGACTGCTGTAGGCAGAATTTAATATTCAGTGACAAAAAAAAAAATATACATATTTTTAGTCCCTGCTGTCAGACTTGGTTAGTTCTTCAATGAACTTACCAAGTTCATTTTTATTTTAATTAATAATTAAAATGTACTCTTCACCCACATTCTCATGAGAAACACATTGCTCTTCTCCCCTGTCCATTCTACCCAACAAAAAAGCACCCCAAAAAAAAAAAAGGGGGGGTGGGGGGTGTCAGTATTCAAGAACAGGTATACACGTCCAGAAAACCTTGACTCTATCCAGCATTTCTCAGTTAAAATACCCAACCTGGATTACAACAGTATCCCTTCAACAATAAAATACCCACAACTACCCAACTATCACTGATATTCACATGAACTGTAGTAACACGAGTTGCACAGAGGAACTGCTACAGTCAATAAATAGTCCATCTTCAAGCAAGAGGTCACAGCAGATTACCACAATCTCATCTACCCTTTAAAGATACCAGTTTTTCACATCAGCTTTTCTAGGTTCACTTGAATAAGATTTATTTTTTACCTCCTAAATATAGTCTGAGGAAGCTGAAGTTTTTCTTAAAGTTCTTTCAACCTCAAGTACCATTAAATAATCTTTCTGTAAAACAATTCCAGTAAGGAAAAAAACAACCAAACAAAAAATCTGAATTCCATGTGATTTTGTGGGATTTTTTGGTTTGTTTTAGATGTGAGAAGAAGCCATCTCCACCTACTCATTTTATGCAGAACACCATTTGGGTCTCATTAACAATTTAAAAAAAAAAAAAAAATAAGAAAGGCCTCCAGAAGTTAACCAGTCCTGCTGTGTTCCTTGCTAATATCCAGTATCCCCGAGAGAGAACAGATGATTAGCCTGTGAGGAAAGGTGCAAGATCAGGACCACAGGGAAAAGCTGTGATGTAGTAAGTTGGCACCAAAAAGATGCAGGCAAAAAAAAACCTAGTGTATTTATTTTCATGTATTTTTTTTTGTACTCCTGAAAACCTCTAAGCAATCTGTGAAAGCACTACTAATTTATTCAATATTTTGGTTCTGGCTCAGGAGTAAGACAGAGGCAGAAGAGCTTTCTTCAGAAAAATAATCTTACTATTGGTTTGCATCAGAAAGCATACATGTGCTTCCATAATGTCACTTGCTCAATCCAATTACACAAAAAAAAGTGAAGTTATCATGACAGTTCTTGCATAAAATGACCCTTTGTGGAAGTAATCCAGATCTCAGCAAAAAGAACATGAGATTCTCCTGTGACTGAAAAGGAATCAGGATCTACCACCTGGATTAGAAGAAGAATCACAGAAGATGCACGTTGGGCTATGACATCCACCAAAAAACTGAAAAATTGGGCCAATCTCAGCACAAACGGGATGCTGCTTAATGGTGGTCAAGGACTTGTCCCAGAAATTCCTCAAGAATTTTTCAAGCTTTAGGGTGCATGCTGCATTCAGTCGAACCTTACTTGAAAGCAAGCTGCAACAACACATAGCTCTGCTCTTAAGAGAGTCCAGGAAGTTTATTTTAAATAAAAATGCTAGGACATTTCCTACACAGTGTTCATTGCAGAGCATTTAAAAGTGGGGCAATTCTGAAGTAGTGAAGCAAATTCCTATAAACAGACACTGGAGAGTAAAAATTTAGAAAGATTACAATTTTTTTTTTTCCCCACATATATAAAACAAGTCACTTAAGAATAAAATATTAAATTAAAAAAAAAAAATCCTAAGGAAAAAAGTATGTAGTCCTTTCTGAAGGAAAGCAGGAAGTTAAAAAAAA
This sequence comes from Ceryle rudis, assembly GCA_033439905.1. NCBI lineage: Eukaryota > Metazoa > Chordata > Aves > Coraciiformes > Cerylidae > Ceryle > Ceryle rudis. The sequence continues at coordinate 169,599 of JAAGNO010010146.1, forward strand.
AATATAAATACGTTAACAGGCAGCCCTGAAACCTTCCAGAAGAGGCAAAATTCTCAGGCTCCTATGCAAAGATGTTACAACGAATAGGAAAATCAAGAGACTGAAGAGAGTTTCTGCCCTTTCACTAGTTGCCTCGAAGGAATGCATTTGATGATACCTTTCCTTTACCATCACCAAAGGTAATGAGAAAATACAATGGCTACTTGATGTGGGACCTTTATTTTCCTCTGTCTAGCAACTAATCAACTTAGTCCATGCCAAAAAGAAACATACTGAAAACAAGACAGCAGATTGCTTGCCAAGTCTAAGTCTGAAATATAAGGTTCTACCACGGTACCATCTGCACATTTAAACATGATTATCCTTGTCTGGTCCAACATTTACATACCCCATTGGCCCACATTTCCAGAATGAAATTATCTTTGAAACTGAAGATTTTCATAAGCTTTGTCTGAAACCTCAAAGCTGCAGCAAGATAAACCACCCAAAGAAATATAGGGAATTCCTGATGAGCATTATCTTTGGCTTACAGCCCAAATACTGCCGTGACCAAGCAATGTGCTTCCTCTTGCAATCCCTAACAAACTCAAAGCCAAGTTTTTCCCTCAGGTATCTATCCCTTACACCAAAACACTGCAGACCTCTTTAATTCTACGATTTTGAGTTAGTTGTCCCATCTGCTAGAAGTATTTTAATACAACATCACTTTCTATAGCCTAACATCAAGGTGATGTTGCCAATTAGGTTCTGCTGGGCCATCTGTAAAAGGAAGGAAGGAGGAAAGAAGTAAACATTAATATTTCTGTATTACTTTTAAAGAAATTGGATTTCAACCAGCATTTCAGCAATGGAAAAAGGGAAAACAATAAGATTTATACTCTACATGGACTTCTCTCAGAAAAGTAACACAAATTATTTGTTAAAAGTCAGAAAGGTTTCAGATCTTGGGGAATGTTTGGCTTTGAATTAGAACGCTTATCAAGAGAATTTTCTACTGGCATGATTTAAGACTTTATCCAAAGACAGATTTTCAATTTCATAAATTGCTTAAGAAAGTCAAGTCTTATGAAATAAAATAATGGCAACCTCTTCAAAATTTCTTTATTTTCTTTACAACTTCACGATTGCCTTCAAACTTAGAAGCATAAAACGTTAGAGCCCTTTGGCGATGAATGGACTAGAGGCAATTTCTTCCTTTCACCGACCTGATGTTGTCTAAATATGGCAAGGGTCTGGGTTTTCCCTAACACCTAAGAAGTAAAACAACTTCTAGACACTCAACTTTCACTGTAATTGGAAAACTAAGGAACATAATCACAGGATGTTTTGGTTTTGTTGGTTGGGTTTTTTTGTTAGTTTTGGGGTTGTGTTCTTTGGGGTTTGGTTGGGGGGGTGTTTGGTTTTTGTTGTTATTTGTTTTGTGAGCTTTTTTTTTTAAGGGAGGGGCCAAGATAAAAAAAGGATTGAAGGATCCAAGTTTTCAACTGCACAATTTAAACAAGGATAGACATGTAAGACATTATAAACAAAACCTTACTGTTTAGCTCATTGCATGTGTCACTAAGCAAGAACCTAAGAGGTCTTCTGATGTCAGTCCCAAGTCAAAGACTAAAGACAAAACCATGACCAGAGCAGTTGCAACTGGGAGACAAAGTGAGTACTCATACTCACTCTACCTACCTATTTCCAGGATTTAGTCTTGTATTTGTAAGCCACCTATTTATCACACTTATGATACAGAAAATGAAGCTTAATTTAATTACTGGCACGGTCACAGCCACGGGGAAAATAAACTCTAGCCTAGAAAAAAAAACAATTAGACTCAGCAACTTCAGCAGGCTGTTCAACTATCCCATTAAATCCACATCTCAACCCACGAAATGTTAATAACAGGGTTTCTTTTAAACAACATTCTGCAGAAATTTCTTCTGCAGCCATTCAATTTTCTTCTCCATAGTAGCTATGCTTATCATAGACCTTGTAAGAAGCTTCTGTTCTTGAATCAGAGATGCAAAAAGACACTCTGGCTAGCGACTGTGTTTCTAGGTCTCAGCCTGAAAATATATGTTGGGAAAATCGGAGGCCAGAGGAATCCTGCCCCTCATCTCCTTGGGTACTATCTATAAAACCAGTCATAGGGTCAGGACATTCATTCAACCTTAAAGTAGAAAACGTTGAAACCAGGTACAACACATGAAATACACAATTAATACGTCACGTTGCTTTCTAACATTTGTTTCCCAAGTGCAAGTTAGACCCCTACTGAAGGCTACGCTCTTCCTCTGCTCCCCACGTGCAGTGGCCCTTCTGCAAATATCCACCCAGTTGTTCCCAATTTCAGTTTCTCAAGTTGCTATTCTTCCATAAGGGACAGAGATTTTACAGAAAATTTTCACACAAGTCAAAATGAATGAATTTCAGACTTCTACCCAGCAAGTGATATTCTAATGACAAACACTTTTCTTAAAGAGAAAAGAGGATGAACCCAAGGAGCAGGATTAAAAACCTTAACCATTTATCAGCGCCGAGTTGAAAGCACATTGGTAAACACTTCACATCCCATCCCTCGTGTCTCAATGAATTCACCTCACATTCATACTGGGATTCCTAGCAACTCCTCCTTTACAAATCCATTTTTCCATTTACTGAAAACAATAACGAGAATGAGTCATTTATGTAGAATACCAGATGCCTAATGTTGCATGCTGTGTAAAAAAAAAACCCAACACAAAACACTAATGCCTACTGAAATTGCTGTATTTATCACACAAGTCTGTCAGCATTTTGCATCTTTTGTAAATGTTTTCTTCAGAATGTTTCAAATTTTTTTTTTTTTGTGTTAAGATCTTAATATTGTTTGTCGAAATGTACTCTAAGTTCTGTAAGAGCTAACATCTAATTAGCTCGGTTACTAGCAGCTTGAGAATACCGCCCAAACAGTGACCCAAAATTACTGTCTTTTAACGAGGGAGGAAAATAAACGGAGCAGAAAAAACCTCAGAGCTTTAGAACTGAGAAAATGAGCATTTCCTTATGTTTTTCAAATCTTTCCCTTCCAATGGCATTGAATCTGTTCCAATAAACAATTTTTTTTATAAATTTTTGATGTTTCTTTTTAAATGAGTTCTTTCACTACTTCGATAAAAACCAAGCCTGACTAGCTAGCTACAGGCAAGACAAGTAGAACTCCCGTCCCCTTCATTCTCCTCTGCAACCAGTGCAGCATAAATACACAAATCAACAAATGAACAGTGAACACAAAATCAAGAAATCAAGAAATTCACCCTGCTAAAATTATAAAACTGCGGGTGGGATGCTCAAACAATCACTGCAAAATCTAAAGCAGTAAGTAGGAAGCTTGGTTCTATGAAATGCCTTGTTTGGTTGGGTTTTTTTTCCAGAATAAGAGGATAAACAGCAGAGCCCCGTTCTACCTTTACTCATTTTGTTTTCTTACAGGGCTGTTTCAGTAACTCATTAGAATTACAGCAGCCTGACGTTATTAGATGAGTGACTTAAAATAAAGGTACGTGCCTACAGCCACACATGACGTGTAAGGGCAGAACAGCACGACATAGTAACAGGCAGAAACAGATGCTGTAGGTCCTGAATTATTCATGACCTAACCAATACGAAATAAAGTGGTTCTAGAAAATTAATTCTGCTAAGGAATACGATTTTTGAGACATGTCTACAAATTATTTAGTCCCTCTACAAATCCTATATTCAGCAATTGCAAATAATTAAGCTGTAAAAGATGAAAAAAAAAAGTGATTCATCTGTTCCTAATTAGATAAGTATGCCAGATAAACCACAAAGGATGGCATTACTTTAGCAAACAAAACCCAACAAACATTCAACACACTGAAGAGAACAAGAAAAGCATTTAGCATCAATTAATTTCAAACAATAACTGAGTATTTGAAGTAATGTTTTGCACACTTGCAAGAGCCATTTCAGATTCTGAAGTTAGCTATAATCTAGAAATAATCTAATTGTAAAACCTAAACAGCAGTGCAGCTGCATACTCTCAGTCTCATTTCCGTAAGCACTATTTTTGCTCTTATTCTCATTTAGAACATTAAGACTAAAAAACTGTTCTGACAGGATTCCATAGAATACAATTGCTATTTTCACAGCCTAAGCTATCCGGACAAGAAAAACAATTTTACCATGGAAAAGATCTTTAGAACAAGAGTAGCAGTTATACATGCTGACAAACTCCATCTTCAGCATAATAAACGTCATTTGGGATTCTCTTTGGGAAAGCTGCAGTTGCAAAACAATAATAATTAGGCTTAATATAGTTCAAAGCCACATTATGGCAGCTGTACATGCCACAACAAAGAACGTTTTTAACTATCAAGTACACGCTTAATTTAACTACAGCTAAACTCCAAAATATTTCTGATTTGCAGTAAATTAGTCAGAACACTGAATACACGGCAGAGCTGCTCTTACCTTTCTTAGCAGCATCTGTTCTCCGTCTTGCTGGCGACACCAGATCCTTTACAATCTGTAGCACTTGAATCATTGCTTGTTAGCAAGATCAAAGAGTAGAGATGCTCCTCTAAAATTCCAACAGGTTTCATTACTACATGCTATTGCATAGCTGTCCTCAGTATGCTTAAGCAAAACTGATGCAGGAACTACGCACCTACCTTCACAGAAAAATTTCTGCCTGACGACTCTACAGGCTGGGGTGATGGATTTAAAGTGACTTCAGCACAAGGACACAAAAACCCGCTAGCAGTCCTAAATGTATTTCTGCAGAACATTTTCACATAATTTACTGCAGAGAATGTATACCTATATCTCTAAATAAAGTTTACAGGAAACATTCACACCACAAAGTTACTAAAGAAAACACTGCTTGAAACGTATGCCGACAGATGCATAGGCTCAGTATCCAAGAAGCACGTTTGCATCCTCTTTTAAAGTCTGTCTCAATTCACAAAATTTCATGTACTGCTCCAAAAGAGCTATCAGTGCAGTATAAAGCCAGCGTCAGACCTACTAACAGAATTAAAATTAAATCTAGCTTACTAAACTCTTATCAGTTTGCACAAGCAAGAACCTGCTACAGAGAGTCGTTCGGTTTCTTTTCTCCCCCCTTGAACACACACCTCTGACATCCTTGTACGTGATGAGAATTTGTGCACATCGGGAGGCACGCTGGAAATCCTGGGAGTATTTCAGGCGTTCTTCTCTCTGCCACCACCAGAGGCCCAGAGAACTGTTTCAGCTAAGGTATTATTATCATCACTCTGTCAGGTAATTTTAAGCAGACAAATTGCAGTATGTGCCCCACAACATTTTCAGTGCCATTTGGAAAACGTACAGAGACACTTCAGAAATACCTTCTGTCAAAGACTCCAGAGAGCTACCAAAAAGAATAAAAATAAAAATCATGAGGAATTGTATTTTATACGGTTGTGTTAAGTAACTGTCAGCTTGAAGAGGCTCTGTGAATGCTTTAGGAAACCCAATTCCTCCACAACATTGTGAGGCCTTGCCTACACAAAGAGAGCAATTTAGGAAGTGAACTACATTTTCCCAAAACCCTGACATTAACTCCAATCGCAGGCCACAAGTGCGGCACAGCAAGACGTATTCTCTGGCCTTTAGACCTTCTGTTCCCATTGCCTAAGTGTTAGATGGTGGGAGGGGAGGGGAGAGGTCATCTCTTTCCATTTCCAGCTGCTCATCACAAACATTTCAGATTTTTAGATTTGCTGGTGTGTTTACCCACGCGCACGTCAGTCTCTTGAAACACATACTCATAGCCACGACAAACTGTTCCTGTTACATCAGTCTCATCTACGGCCTGCCCATCAACCCACCCCTGCCAGCAGTAACAGCAACCCAAAGTACTATCGTATTTGGTCTGACAAAACAAAGACAACTAAAATTGTGCTCTCTGACAAGATGTCCAATCTCTTCTCCCATCCTTCAAATATTCCAGTGCCCATTCAATAGGAAGTTGGTAAACACGTTGTGCAACTGTAACTTATCTTCTCCTGAAAAGGATTCTTCAAACTTAGAAGCAGAGCTCCCAACTTTCCATCTTAAGAATAACTTCTAGCTTCTGTACATAAACTTAAATTCCAGGTTTTGGACAAATTAAAAGTAGAGAGGTAATAAAAAGCTACCATAATATCCATAGATGTTTCCAGAACAACTATAATTTCAGAACATTTAAACAAGATGCAGAATGCAGGCTTGTCTGGAAAAGTTTATCTTGAGGTCCTTCATGTAATAATCCAGTCCTCAAAATTAGGACACGCATACAAACCAAAAAGAAACCAAGTGTTATAAATCTCATGTAATAATTTAAGTAGCTTCTGCTTAAGGAGAACGATGGTGTTACACGTTCAGTGCGTATCACGTGAATTCCTGCTAGGCATTTTTTGTCTTTCACAGCCAGTTTGCTAAGCAATATATGCTTGATGATGTTCTTGCATTTTGCTTTCCTTCCTTAACTTCAAGATCACAGGGAATACAGGAATCACGCATGTGCTATCAAACTGATGAAGTATGTCTGTATGAGAAGGAGCAGTTAACCGGGACGGGGTTTTATGGATGACAATGTGCAGCCCTTGACCTCTCCTAACCGTAGTAAAAAGAATGACCTGCATCCTGACTAGTCAGCTGTCATCACTCAAAATAAGAAATGCTGCTGTTTATACAATTATCATTAACTGGCCTTTGAAAGCAGTTCTTTTCCATAAAAGAACCTCCTGGACGTGTTCCTGTGCAACCTGATCTAGGCCAACCTGCTTTAGCAAGGGGGTTGGACTAGATGATCTCCAGAGGTCCATTCCAACCCCTACCATTCTGTGATCAAGCATCTTGCCAGAAGGTAACATTTTTACAGCACAAAAGACGCTGCAAAAATATAGCCGAGTGGGTAAGTTACGAAATGACACTTGGAAAGCAAAACCAAAACTAAAAAAAAAAAATCATTAAAAAACCCCCCCACCAAATTCACAACTTCAGTTTGAGGAAAATTGCCTATTTTCTCCTTCATTCTCTTCTTTATAATCTGCAACGTGCATATATTCATGGCATTCTGTCTAGAATTTTAAAGAAACCATCAAAAACCCTCAGGGTAATCCCAGGCAGCATTGCAGCTACCCCAAAAAGCACCTGCTTGCTTGTTGTACCCTCATTTACAGAAAGATAGATGTGCAAGCTACTAATAGGGGTAAAAAAATCCATTTAAAATAAAAATTAAAGCCACCACACCACTTAAGTGACTTGAGGGCATTCATTCATACAAATAGGTAGAGATGTCCCTACTTGTGTAGGGAGGTTGGACCAGATGACCTCTAGAAGTCCCTTCCAGCCTAAAGCATTCTATGACTCTAAATAATAAGCCTGCACACATTTTATTTGAGACACAAAGTTATTGTAACTGTTCTTTTTCCATCTCACATCAACTTGAACCGGCCAGAATTCAGGCTGCATACAGGCTATGCCACCACATCTCTGCAGAAACTTGTTGCAGACCTGTCTTTGTAATTCTTCCTCTTGCTCCTCATAGCCAGAGATAT
>JAAGNO010010146.1:182460-195877 GCA_033439905.1 Ceryle rudis
AGCTGTAGCTCCCAAGTTTAGGGGAGGGCAGGGAAGGAGGGTTGTTTCATTAGAGCATTTGTACAACTTGGAAATAGTAGCATCACAAAATGAAACTCCTGATGTAATGATGCACAGAATTCTACTACTAGTTAAAAACAAGCAAACAAACAAAAACAGAAAAAAAAAAAAAAAAGAAAACCCACCACCATTCACACAACAGAACACCCTCTGGTGAGAGACATTTCCCCATGTGTCTCAAAATTCTGGGAAGTCCAACTCCCGCTCAAAGAGCTCTGAGTGAGCCTTTCAGCACCCTGGCATAGAATTAGGCAGGTTTTCAAAGAGCTTTTCAAGGGTAAAACAGAAAGGCTGCATTCAAGAATCCTCTCGTATGACAAACCAAATGCTTTATTAAAACAAAGTGCCCTTTTACATTAGTGATCTAATGGATTAATGATTGCACTGACCAGAAGCACTTCCACAGCGTGTTGGTATTGCCTTCCATTGCAGGCAATAATTATGTTACAGAAAATAAAACAGAGAGGGGGAAAAAACGAACCAAAACCAAAACCAAAACAAAACAAACAAAAAAACCCAAACACAAAACAACCCACAAATAACAAACCAACCACAACACACCAAGCACACAACACAACAGCTCCCAAGACCAGCCTGGAAGGCCTGCACAGCCCCCTGCTCACTTGAGAAAATTGGAGCAGGGTAGGTACAGACACCAATAGCCTTGAAAAGATTCCAGTGCTATCTTGTCTGTCTCACACATAATTAAGAATTAAAATTTCATTTTAGGGGGCTCTTTTGCAGGGAGAAAATAAAGAAACCTTATAATCAGCTGATTGACAGGAGAATCACCTAAGTGCAGCTACTTTGTTTACACCAACATCCCCAACTATCCCTTAAACATCAAAAGGACAACAGATTGGATAGTTTCGAGTAAAGAAAAGAGCTTACATCTAAACAAACCCAGAGCAGTCTTGGAGCCAACAATCCCGCTGGGATTACTTGCATAACATTACTTATGGCAACAACCCCACTTAGGGCAACAACCCCAAATATTTCCCATCCATGCTACAAATCAAAGAAGTTGTTTCCTATCAAAAACTGGATAAAGAATGACAGTAGTTTTTCTTGCAATACAATTTAGCTTAAAATAACCACGTATCTTGTGAATCTGTTTTGTTTCTTGAATCTGAACATAAATAATAACATAAAATGGGGCTGCAGCTCACTTATTTTTCTTAACTGTGATAAAAGTTACAGTAATGAGCAACAATAGCTTCACATTTCCAACACAGTGGTGCATATTATTCAATCATTTGTACAGAAAAGGAGAACAACATGACTCACAACAGGCAAGGAAAGTCCTCCAAATACCTCACTTAACACTGCTGTTGGAAAAGTTGTTCTTCAGCCCATTTCTAAGCCTTCATCTGACTCAGCTGCTGTGTGATAAATTCTCTAATTCAATAGGAAATTATAACACCACTAGGGGAGGTTAACAAGCAGCAGTCCCAGCAGTAACTAGAACATTGTTCTGTATCTACACAGTGCCTTAAGCAAAGAGGGGGGTGCCTGCCCAAGCATCAACATTTAAAACTCTCGCTTTTCATCTGCTTTTTAGCTGTGAGTTTCTGCATCCTTCCCCCTTTGGAATGTACTTGAACACCACCATCAACTTATCACAGGATGAATAGGATTCCACAAATATGAATTGCTTACATAGTGGTGGATACTCGATACTCACTCCAGAGAACAAGGTTACAGTGTTCTTTTGCTACTTACTCTTTCTGCTGCAGGAGTACCAAAGAGCCACAATGAAGGCATTATTGTGCAACGTTCTCTGTAAAGGAGTACAGAGAGAAGCCCAAAGACTAAGATTTAAATAAATTTAAAATAAAAAAATAACAGTAATGGGACAACATTATCATACCAAATGCATGTACTTCCGTGTATGCCAATTAGTCATAATAAATCAGTGGTCCTTCCCATCTATCAAAACAGTGAAAAGCAGACAAGTTTAGAAAACTTACTCTCCCTCTTCTATATAAACACAGTATATAATTTATACTATCAATATAACAAAAATATGTAGCAACCATATCATGTAATTAATGTTTAAATATAAAAATTTATATAATTTTTGCTACTTTGGACACACACAGAATTAGTGTCGTGAAGTAAATAATTTCTAAAAATCCAACCTTAATTTTCACTGCAAAGATGACAGAATAAACGTAAGTACAAGTGTCTAAAAAGGACATATTCAGGGAGCAATAAATATGTATATAAAAAGTCTGGTCCTCCTATACCATTCACAATGGTCATTTTCCTGCCACAACTCTTCTGTCAGTTCAAGTAACAATAGTTTCCCACTAGTGCCAACATCTCGGTTTACAAACAGAAGTAACATTGGTTTATATGTAGGTGGTGTGTTGCACAACTCAGTTAGAGAAGCCCCATCACTCTGACCATCAATTTAAACCAGTAAGGGAAAAGCCCCTTGAAGTAGCATTGAAGTTTTCTTTATGAAAAAAAAAAAAAAAAAAAGTTTGGTTTGTTTACATTAAAGTGTTCAGTAAATGTATTTGAAATATATGCAAAAGGTTTTTAAAAAATTACTAACCTTTATCTAATTTAAATGAAACAGTAAATATTACTCAGTACCTGCTTGTTGACAAAGCTTTATGGAAAGCGGGACTACTGAACTCGAACGTACCACCTGGAAGCACAGTATCTGAATGTGATAAATATGTTCTCGGGAGCTGCAGCCTACTGCAAAGCTTAAGAAAAGAAAGAGACTTCACTACAATCTATGGAGATTGAAGACAAACATTTTAAGGTTTGTTCTGTGACCTTTTTTTTAACTGAACAGAAGTAGTCTTCAATCTAAAAATAAATTCTAAGTGCAAGGAAAGCCACAATTTACCAGTCCTAAATGCCCTGAAGTGATCACAAATACAGGAATTTTTAAAACTTAATCTAAGAAGTCTGTTTAAATGCAGACAAATTTCAAAAAGCTTTCATTTGCGTTCCGATATATTTACATAGCTGTAATATCATTGAAAAAGAAAGTCACAATGTCTGAGGAATTGCAGCATTATGTCAATTGAATAAGTAAGAAGAAATCCAACATCATAAAATGTGAATATTAAGAAAACAAGTAAGTTGCTAGCAATGTGCCTACACTTCTTCAGTGGGATGTATCACTTCTGTGCACGTAAAGTATTTGGGTTTATATTTTATTGTGACTAATGCACACTCTGTATTTACAGGAGCAGATTAATTACATCATTGGTTAAAAACTGGGTCATCTAAAATCTGATTAGCCCTCTAGAGATGCCTCCTCTCAGTTTAAAGGAAGTTTTAAGATTACTACACTGCTAAACAACTTAAACTACTCGGTTCCACACAAACTTCAAGCAAGGGAAAAACACTAGAAAGGACAGTCTCGCCCACCGGCCACTTACTCTCACCCCTGTGTTTCTTTCCCTGCTTTACAGCAGTACAAGCCCTTGCAGCTACATAGCAGAAAGCTTAAGGAGCCCGCCCAATTCAAATCAACCTCGTGAATGGCCCTGGAACAAGGAAGAATGCAGGAATTCAGAAATCAGATACCACCTCTCTACTGGCAAGAGCAACATTTTAAGGGGGGTATGAACTTTTTAAGACCCTCCATTCAGCCTTGCCCTCTATGGATCAGACCTTTCTAATGAAACTCCACTTCATTCAGAGCTTTTCTTCGAGTCCACACAAGTTTCTGTAACTCATTAACTTTGAGCTCCGAAGCGGCATTTTAAGCCAGAGAACTCTCTCCAGCATGCTTGCTGATAGTCCCCCTCCTGTATTTTCCTGAGGGGAGAACCTCAATTCATTTCAAATTTCAGTAAACATAACCTAGGAGACAAGAGCTTCTATATTTCTCAAGTCACAGTATTTCTAAAGATTAGCAGATAATAGTGCTGTGAAATGAGAAAAACAGTTGTTAAACACTTGACATACTGGCTCTTCAAGCTTGTATTTTATGAATGGATTTTCAGGGTTCATGGTTTAAAAATAAAACAAAAATTTAGTATGCAACATAATATCTGACATCCTTTAGCTATTTGTTATTTTACTTCATTACAAAGGTGTTTTAGCTTAGTTCTAAGCCTTCCTTCCCCAGTATGGGGTTTTATGCATGAATTAGAAATTCAGCCCTTTTCCCTACTTTGAATCTCAGCTCAGTGAAAAGAACTGGTGACTACAAAATCTCTTAAGATGTATCAGTCAGCTTTATAATCATTTGCAACACTTTACCTCACAATACAGTAAATTGCACAGCCACCATACACTTTGTGTAAACCACAAAGAATTGTCCATTTCTCAGCATTTATTTTATGAACATTTTGACTTGGTCCTCAGTTCTGTACAACTCAATTCTGGCGTACAAGAGGAGATTGGAGATGAATGGTGAAAACTGAGCCAACCTTAGCCAAACAGGCCTTTCTTAGCTCAGGAAGCTTTACAAAAGCCCAGAACACACTTTCCTCAGTTGCAAGCATAGGAATAATAATGCATACTTGCTAAAGCATTCTATCCTTACGGCTGACTTTAACATTTGTTTTAATTCCCAAGTTTATTGCTCATGAGCAGAAAACTGACAGCCAAAAAACTATTTCTTTCTACGCACTACAAAAACTCAAAAAGAAAGGGGGGGGGCGGGGAAGAAAACAACTTTAAGAAATCACAAAACCCTAAGGTACCTCTGTGAACACGAAGTAGAAAGCCAGTTATAATGAGAGGTCAAGATACATAACCAACCATCAAACAGCAGCAGCTTTTAATCACATCACTGAGGTCTTGATTTGAACTGGTGAAGCAAAAAAGCTCCCCACCTCATTACCAGGCCACACTGACCAATTTCAAAATGTAAGATTACAGGGCACAGCGTCTCTCCAAACACACAAAATGTGCTCCTCCTCAGTCACAAAGAAAACCTGAAGAGATGATACTGAAGCACAAAGAACAGCAGGTTAACTTCCCAACTGTATTCAATGTTTTTAGTGTGGGGGAAACAAAACTAAAAGCAGAAAGACAAAGTCAGGAAAGAATTATTCCGTACAATTTATGATGACAGCAAAATAATACATGAAAAAGAGTTGGCACTGCTTCCTATACATTTGAGGGGGGTGGGGGGGAAGTTGTATGTGTGTGTGTTAAAAAATGAAGATGTCAGCAGCTTGTTGCAACAGCATGGACTAACATTTAGTTTCATTGTTTGCAAACCATGTTCACTGCAGCAGCTCAAATAAGTTCACTGCACTGACCTTTCTTCAAAGGAGAAAACCCAGGAGACTCCCAAACATAAAGAGCACAATTTATAATCATAAAGAATTTATCACGACCTCACACATTTTCTGGCAGCTATGTGTCAACAACTGGAGAAAACACAGAAGATTAAACCAATGCTTTCTGTGGTGTGACACTCCAGGCGGGGTTACACAGACAGGATTTCTCTGACAATTTACCTCTAAATACAAAATAAACCAAAATCAATCTAACTTAAGTTACACTGCATGCTCACACCCACCCCTTGAAGCGTGCGACTTCACTGTCCTACGGGGCACAGAATGTTAAAGTATCATTTAACATATGGATTGGTCTTATCCTTATTTATGAGAAAAAGAGAGACATTTACAGAGGCATTCCACAGACATAAAAGCCTTAACAGAGACTGCCTCAGTTTTAACACCTTTTCACCTCCTGTATTGCCCAACAACTAAAAAAAAAAAAAAAAAAAAAATTAAAAATCAATCTACCACGTATGGTGGACTTGGCAATTCTGTCAATAATCTTTCCCAATACTGGAGAAGATTCAGTAGAACAGGATCCAAAGCACTTACTTGCACACTTTGTAACTATTCAAAGTCCTACAACTACAGTAGCTCCCTTATTCACTTTCCAGGAACATGTTAACTGATCATTTGCTTAGAAATAAGCTTGTATGTGCTTCTTAAGTACCAAGGTATTACACATTTACTACCACAAGCTATTTCAATAAAATAATATGCTCAATGTAACACACTGCTAAAACAACAAATATCATATAAGGTAAAAATTACTTTTTAAGCTAATGAATAAGGTTGGCAAAAAAAAAAAAAAAAACCACAAATAGATACAAACTGCCTGTGAATAAATTTAGGACAGATATTGGAAAAGGGATTTAATAATTTTAGGACTGAGATTCTAAAACAGCCCTTCACCAGCAGCAATGGAAATACGTACTGCATCAAGTGTATCACAAGAAAATCCCAAGCAGGATTCTGTAACGTAGCCTGCACATAAAAGCATGCTGAATTTTTTAACCAAGAAGTTATTAGCCTTCTCAAGTCTGACATTCCCACATTTGAGATGATAATTTTAAATAGATTTCGGGCTTGAATTGCGCTAGCTGATGCACAAGAAGCACCTACATTAGAAATACTAGAGACTCCCATCACTTTTAACACATCTGGCTATCCTGGGTGGCCAGGTGTTGTGAATAAGCTCACACATGCAGAAGCATGCAAATAAATGCATCTTCAAAAGATGATAAGTGCCTTATAGACTAATGTATTTAGTGGAGAAGAGCCTAAAACTATGTAGACCATGCTTATAGTTGAGGTTTTTCTGAAGTAAACAGTAAACTAAAAAAATCCAACACCAACAGAACACAGATATCCAGTCTTCTCTAAACCACATTTTCAGAAAAAGCAGCATTTTCTGTTGTGTTCTTTGAAGCCCATCACTTAGCATGGACCTAGGCATCTGATCTACCACAAGAACGTGGTGTCCTGAAGAGACTGTATTTTGAATAACATCATTATTAACCACCACAAAAAGCACTGATGAAATGTTATCTTTCATTTGATTAAGGGTCTTCATTCTTCCTAATATAAAGGGAAACTCTCCAAGGTGGAATCCCACCAAAATCTCACCAAAACCCGAATGCTTTGTTCAGGTCATGACAGTATTTGCTGTATTCAAACCAACATCACAGCAGCACATTGGTGAGTCACACTTCACACAGCAACTGTGATTCAGAAGCTAGAAAGTCTTACAGCCATTTGTTATGTTTTAGACTATACATAAGGCAATGACATCGCATGAGATGCTCTATAAAACAAATATAGAACCATTTGACAAATATATTCAAGTCAAATATAGTCATTGACAAATATATTCAAGTACTTGAATAACAGCCTGGGAAGTTGTTGTCTGCAATACAGCAAATACTTTAAATGTCAGAAAGTAAACAAGCACAAACAACAGTATGAAAAACGGATATAATTCTATATAAATACTGAAATAGTTCTATCTACACTAAGCATGAACCCCTGAGTCCAGCAATTCTTTGTCCTTTTGGATAGTTTTTCTTTAGCTGCATTTAGCAAGCATTTCCTTCATCACTCTTTTTTTCCTCCAGCTGTCAAGAAGGGTCATTTTTCATTTAGTTTGACAAGAAATTTAACCAACAATTTTCTTTACTCAATTCCTTCCAGAAAACTCCAATGCTCTTATTTTACTAACATAGGCTATAATTATCTTATGAACTAGATGCTCTTCATTCAACAGATTCAGTGCAGTTGCGCTGAAGCTAAGCTACGTTACAAATATAGTTCCTATGCATATGTAGTTATAGCCTTATTTCTACGGGATGTCAAGCTGAGTAATGCTGCCGCCCAGAATTACATTAAGAAGTCTCAGATCCACAAAACTCATGAAAGACTTTTAAATACTCAAAACAGTTCGCTAAAAAGAGATTATCTTACCCAGCAGATACGACCTAAAACAAAACTTCTCGTGTCTTTCATCCGTTTTTTTCCACCAAAACAGATCTTAAGTCACAGCTTTCTTACGGCTCAGACATTTCCAACGAATGCCAAAATTCCCTTGAGATCAGACATCTTTACTGGAATTTGAGTAATATATTTATTTTTTCCCATAAAATGAAGTCCATTCATTTTATGTTGGATTTCTACCAGCTAATTTAATTTACTGGATGGTCACATATTTCGGAATTCTTAGCAAACCCAGGACTTTTTCCCCTCGGAGTTACGTATTTTATTTATACTGAAAAAGACAAACATCAGCTTGTTAGAGAACTCACCTTCTCAAAAATGGTACCAGACTCCCAATACAGAGGTCTTACAGAGCAGATGCAGTTTAAGATCAGCATCTGTCAAATCTTTATTTGGTTATTTTTCAAGGACTGAAGACACAAAACTCACCATGAACATTTTCGAGGAAAAAACACCTTCCAAAACCTACTACAGAAGTACATTTCTTCTAACCTGCAAACTAAGGGGTTCTTTAATTAAGAAAAAAAGAAATCTACTCACTCATGACTGGAAGCTTCTCTGCATATAATCTAAGACGGGTCTCGAAGCAAGCGATCTTGTTGGAGAAGGTTTCTCAGAGGTATACATGTCCTGATGATGGTAGGAAAACAAAGAGACAAATCATTCCATCAACTCCATATATAAACATTTATTCTAGTTATTTAAAGTTGAACTATCTTTCCTACTATCTTTTCAGCCTCCTTGTTAAGAAACAGAAAGATGTATTTGTTTTGACCGCGGAACTTTTACCACTTATGGGTGTGTTTTAAAGTTTATCAACTTCAAACATATACTTTCTACTAACATTCACATTTTAAACTCGGGTGTACATACGAGTTCGTAAAATATAACTGTTCCCAAAAGATAACAACATTCTGAAGATGTTAAAAGTACAAGACTACAATATGGACACTGTAACTGAAAATACCATCTAAGTACTATCTGACTTTAGCAACCTCAGCTAGCAAGAAGATACTCTTTAAAACATGACAATTACAAATAAGTTTCCTAAATAAGCCTGGGTTGGCATTACCATCCAACACTTCCTCCTCTGAAACAAAACATGAAAAAGTTACCCTTTCTAGCAACTATCAACCATCAGATCAGTCAATTTGTAATCAAAATGGAAAAAAAAACCAAAGTAGGGCAGAAATGGATTCACTAACAATATGCCTGTCTCTCCCTGAAGCAAAAATATGGAGAATTTAATCCCCAACAATGACAGCACAGCAAGACCATTTTGGAAAATTTATTACATAATCTCCATCCTGCTGCTAAAAGCAAATTTATACAAGTCTGATAGAACAGTTAAACCTAAGTAACTTCACCTCACAGCTGAGAAGAAAAAAAAAATTCAAAAGTATATTAAGCTATAAAGAGTTTTCCTCTAATACCTGCATAGAGAGCTTCTGTAAATTAAGGAATATTACACAATTTATTTCCTCTTTTCAGAGCCAATTAGAACTTACTGAACCTGACCACCTGCACTAATCCAGCCAGATAGTACCTTGTGCTGACTCAGATTTTGTCTCAACTCTCCTGACCGCCTAATGCTTAAAAAAAATAAAACAAAATACGAAAAGACAAAAGAAGAGATCTAAATTTTTCTAAATTATGATGCGAGATAAACATACAGATTTATATATACAGGAATTATTGCAGGACTGGATTCACATCACAAGAAGGCCCCTGTAACAACCTTTACAAGCAGTTTGGCGGGGGGGGGGATCAACTCTGAAAACACCAAAAAAAAAAAACAAAAAACCAAACCCCAAATAATACCAAACCCACCCACACAGCACCAAAACCATCCAACTGCCAAAGGGAAGTCTTCAGTACACTTCCTTTTGTAGACTCAAAATTACAGCCAACCTTTTTGGCATTGACAAAGTAAAGACAGGGAAGAGGCTTAACAGAAGGAAATGTTATTGCGCTGAATGTACACAAGTGTCATAAAAAACACAGATACCACAAAGCCATTAGACGGTGCAGTCGCTGAAGAACAGCTGGAATTGCAGGTCCTGTCAATCCTCTATGAATGGCTGCTAAGTGAAAGTTTTTAAGCACACACGGCTTAATCAAAACTAAAGTGCCTAGTTAAAATACATCATTAGAACTGCAAACTTGTCAGCTTCCTTTTGATTACGGATGTCAAAATTAGCAAATATAACTTCCCTGACATTTAATTATTTACTGGACTAATTACAGCTATTAGTTAAGAACATCAAATGAGTCATACAGATGGCCCTAAACCCAGGTGCAAAGCGCTTCTGACCAGAGCTCCATACTACATTTGGGCCCAGCTTCCAATCTTATGCAGTCAACTGGAAGACTGGAGTCTCCCATTCATCAATTTTCCAAAGGTAGTCTCACCTCAGTTTTGTAAATACGAGCTAACAATACTCTGCCGCAGAGACATCACGTTACGTGACATTTTATTGTCTGCACGTACAGGAAAAGGCTGTTCATTAGCAAAACACAAAACATCAGTCCTGAAAACCACTTAAAGCTAATAATGGCAAAATTATGCACCATACTGGTTCTAAAAATCTAGTCACGTAACACCAAGGAAAAAAGTAGGAGAGAATAGTAGCAGCTATATACTACCTAAAAACACATAACCATCAAGAGTGTATGTTTCAGTACACCTCAGCAATTTGAACTCCGACTTTCAGCTATAAAAATATTACTCCTCTTTTGCCTTCTGTGTCTAAATATTTTGCTTAGCTAAAGCTACTATTTGTTTACTACCCAATACAAACTTCTGGTTAAATTCAGCTTTTATTCTTTGAATTAACACTGCATACGTGCCGTATAAAATCTCCTGGGTTCACAACATCATTTTGCTGAAGGCCATTTACTTGGACTCTTTGAAAGTGCTTAAGCTCCTCAAAAAGGCTAAGTTTCATCTTTTATCTGTAATTTTGAGTAAGCAGCACTGGAAAGTCAGGAAAAGTAATCGCTGCCAAAAATCAGAAAGTCTGTACTTCCTATTGCATTACAATATTGACGCCTTTCCTAAGGATGTGTGTTAGAAACTGAATAGTTATCACTTAGCTCTCTTAGCCAACCACCGGATTTATTTCAATGCTTGTAGGGTTCTCTCCTGCACACAAACACTACCAACTATTACACGATAGAGAAAGAAAGACTACTACTTGTCGAGTGTCTTGCTGGAAAACACCACCTTGGAAAAAATGTCTTTTTATTCAAAATAGTAGCTGGCATCCTTTACGTTTTTCCATGCAATTAACAAGGCTATAAAAATACCCCACAAACATACCTTTGAACCTTTTCCTGAAGGGCTAACCCTTGTGTTCCACCCAGTATTTCCTTTAGTAACACACATCTACTACCCCTTGGTGGTGTTCACCTTAAGTAGTTGAGAAACTATCAGCATTTTAAAGTAGAATTGAAAGGAACACCTGAAGTGAGAGCAGCTCTTTACAACTTCTAATTCAAGCACGCTTATAATACATTCAATTATCTGTTTCCACACCTAGTGCTACATCTCTCTTTTACCCAATACTCTGTTTCAGGATAATTAATAGGAGTCAGATTGCAAGTAAATTACACCATATTATAATTCTACGCACTATGACTCTAGCCAGAGAAAAGATTTTTTTCCTTTAAGCTAGCAACTAAAGGCTCAGGTCTAGTCTGTGTGCATGTTATCACAGTGCCTGTTTAACCTACATGCTAAGGAGTTAACATTAAGAATTTATATCCCTGATTCCCAGAACCAGAAATCACAGGAGCAGCACACAACCGCACTGTTTAAACACACATGCAAAACAGGCTAAAGAGAGCCTGCCTGGCACAACTCAATATCTTACTGTCATCTACCTTCTTCCTTGAAGAAAACAGATATTTCAGAAACACGTTTTAAAAGTTCTGTAGATGGCTGGCTGGCAAAACATTAAGTCTGAAATTATTGGTTTCCATGCAGTATAATCAGAGGGCAAATGAACAGCTGGTTGAAAGGCACTTCTACTAAATACTTATTACTTGCATTAACTTCAAAGTTATAATCAGTAACGACAGAAGTTAAAAAGAAGAAAAACTAAGTCACTTAAGTGCAGGGCTATTAAAAAGAACATAATAAAAATCCCTAATATAACACCAAGCTTCTGAGAGTCTCACCTCAGTAAAACGCCCAAGACGGCGCAGATGTCAAATTCACAACAAAATAAGGCTGCTACTGTTTAAGAACCTCCACAAAATCATTGACTGGCCACAAATGAGGAAGCACGTAGAAGTACAAATGAAACAAGCACAATGACACACCCTCCTCTTTGTTCATAGCAGGGATATTTACACTACAAAGCGCTGGAGCAAATTGCTTTTAGTTTCAGGCACTGCTGATTGGCCGCCGTATTTAATATACACACGCCTAGCAGAGTTTGCGTTTCGACTGTCACACAACAGCTCTGGATTGCCGGGTATGTATCAAGCTAAACAGCCATACAGAACAATTACTTAATAGAATTATTCTAACTGAACTGATCCTCCACAAAATACATTTGTTGCGCGTAATGTTGAGCATTCGTTTCCATCCCACCGTAACTCAGTGCAAGTTAAGAACTAGCTACACTCATGGCCAGCTTTCTGTGCAGCTCCCTGATCCCAACAGAAAACGGCACAAAGTTATTCTCAAGCATGTGCGGACAAACAACTGGTACAGGAGTTCGGCGACAGTGTTTTTAAGTCACCACTTGACTCTCCTTCAGCTGGCTGTTCAATGGCTTCGGTGGTTTCCTACAGGCAACCATCCACACCACGGAAAGAACCCAAAACATCTCATAATTGGCTCTTTTGCTGATAGTCCCAGCGGAGACCAAGGACTAAGAGAGGGTTATGGAGACTGAAGTCTGTTGGCAGCACAGTCTGTGGGAAGCAGGCAGGACTCTGGACAATCGTGTACCAAACCACGGCTCTCAGCCTGGCACTTCTCACCACGTACCTGAGCTACTACAAAAAGCAGAGGGAGCAAGTACAGAAAGCAGCAGTGCCAGAAAGTGACGTTAAAAGAAGAGTTCAGCCACGTAAAGCCTTCCTGCCGACGACAAAGCTTGATACTACAGCCTCCCACCTTCACAGAAAAGGGGGGGCCCCTCAGGAAGGCCCCAAGGGGTGTCCGACCCACAGACGTGACCTCCTCCCCAACACACCTCCCCTGCCTCATCTCCCTTCTGACGACAGAGGCCCAGGCCACCGGAGTCCCCCGCGCCCCTGAGGGGAGCGCACCCGTCACCCCCTCCTTGGGGGTCCCTTCCCCCGGGGCGGCACCCTCACCGCCGCCGCACCTCACAAGCCTTACAATGGGACCCAGGGGCATCTCCAGCTGGACTCCCCAGCACACTCGGCTCAGCTGCCTCCCGCACCACGCCAGCCCCTCAGAGCGCCCCACATTCTGCCCCCTCCGACACCACCCCCCCACCCCCGCCTCCCACCTCCCATTCTCAGCAAATCACCCCACCCCCATCCCAACAACAAGCACCAACACAAGACCCACCCCATGCCCCAGAACACGCCAATCCCCCCAAGCCTCAGGAAAC
>JAAGNO010010147.1:0-18865 GCA_033439905.1 Ceryle rudis
TTTTCTTTTTTTTTTTTTTTTTTTTTTTTTTTTTTTTTTTTTTTTTTTTTGTCTTTTTTTTTTTTTTTTTTTCTGTTTTTTTTTTTATGCAAACAACTTTCAATAACAAATGCCTTTGAAAACATTTCCAACTGTTGTCAGGAAACATGCAAGGGAGGAGGAGATTTACTGATTAAATGAGATGTTTCACATTTTTCACCCACTGCAGCCTGCATCCAGCTGCAGGCCTCAGTCTGGAGTCTGAGAGTGGTTGGCAGCAAAGGCCAAATGGGGAGCTACTTACTGGTCCCTTATCTGGTGTCACTGCCAGCTGTGGGATTGCTGGTGGGAGCCACTGCTCTCAAGTGCCACAGAGTCACATCTTGTCCTTGAAGAACCTCATTTTTTTCCTTTACAAATGACTTTGCACAGGAACCCATTTCCCGCTTGTTGTCCCCAGCACCGTTTCTCCAGTGAGGGGTTAACCCTGCCCTTGAAGGACCAGCGAATTGCAGTTCAAGGGTTCAGAAGCAGCCACTGGGCAGACAGCTGCTTCCCTTAATAGGTTACAAGTCTCTTTTGCTCACTAATACACTGTCCTCCTGAGTACACCCTAAGAGAACATCCTCACCCAAGCCTTATAGGAGATCATTCTTCTTTACCCACCTATTAATAAGCAAGTGATGTCAGCCTGTCACTCCTTTCTTCCTCCAGGCAAAATCTAATCACAATGAGCAAATAATAGGTGAGATTTGGAGAGGGGATGCTGATGGTGTTGGAATTCAGGGTGACCCCAGGAACTGCCACTGAGTCAGAAGATGACATCAACACTCCCGCTCCGCTGACAGGTTTACTATCTGCAAAAAAAATGGGCTTAGGCCTGTGCTCCTATTGTGTTACAGTTAATGCTGGCATTCACTGGCGAGCAGGGCCACTGTTAGTTAATCTGATCAAACGTTGTTTAATGGGATGGATAACAGCAATGTAAATTCTAAAGGGGTGATGCCATGCTCTGGTCTGGAAATGAAAGGGGGCTCAGGTCACAGCAAGGAGTCACCCTTTCACTTCACTGCGTATCTGGATGCATGTCCTGGTTGGGGCAGGGCATGACTGCAGATGCGGCAGATATCCCTTCTGGAGCAAAAGCAGCTTCTTTTCTGGATGGGAATGAAATGTAAAACTGGGGTTTGCCTTCTCTGTCCTCTTGCCACTGTTTCTCAGCTGGAGCTTTGATGTTCCCTCAGACTCAAGGGAGTTGTTCAAAGCATCAGGAGTAAGTGCAATGAAATGGTCTAAGGAGAAGAGTGAGAAACTTACATGTCTTCTGTGCCCATCAGAGAATTTGCAGGTTAGAGAGCACAGTCGTGTTGAGGATACTTTTTCCATGTGCCTGTGAGATCGGTAGGATGGCTGCCAGGTGAGGAACCCTCTTCCATGGGGCTTCCAATTCCCTCAGTGGCAGGCTCTACAACATGTACCGCAGCCCTCTCCTCTACTCCCACTCCCCAATAACACAGGGTTTTACATAATCCTTTTCTCCCGACTCACAAATACTGCACTTTTCTTGCAGTATAGTGATAGGAAATAAGTATATTTTCTTGTGAGCAGAAGCTGTGGCCTGTTCTTGAAGATCTAGGGGTGGATGCGTCTTCTTTTGAAACTACAGTGAGGGGCAAGTCTTCCTGAGCTATGTGGAGAGTCTTTTCTCCTGATCTTACTCACAAGTCTGTATGATGGACCCCGGGTCCTTGTGACCTTACTTTTCAGTCTCCACTGCATGTGTGGAATTAAATGGTGGCCCCATCCATGCTGCATGTTGCTGTGTATCTTGGGACAGAGGGTAATCTGAGCAGGTACAGGCTGCCAAACTGCAAAGTACTCTGGCAGCCATATACAACTGTTCACTACAAAAAAAAAACAAACCCCAAAAAACAAAAAAACGAACAAACAAAACAAAAAACAAAACTCGTTTCTAGTGAGTATTCTGGTAAATACAGGCTTTGGGTTAGATTTTTACCTGCCTGTGTCTGTCATCCAAACCTCACAGCCTCAGACAATGATGATTACCAAACAAAGATAAGCATGAGGCTAATTGCTTTTATGATAGGAGGCTGGAGAAAGATAGAAAGCCAAGAACAGGATTTATTTGATTATTAAGATTTTCCTGAGTTACTTATTCTTCTGCTTCTTATCAATATATTGCTTTATAATTCCATGAACCAAAGATGAAATTTTACTCTGCTCCATCCAACAATCACTCACAAATCCCAGGTTGGGCCAGCTGGAATCTGTTGTATTCTGCTTATTCCCTACTGGGAATCCAGTAGCTTTAATAGCTGGCATAAGTCAGAATACCTCTGAGGAGGATGTCACCTTTTTAACGGCTGAGCAGGTATTATAATGCCCTTCTCCTTTTCCCCCTATCTGTCTGTCTTTGGCTGTTGCAGCAGGGGTTGTTACGGTGCCACTGTTCATTCTGCATCATGCATTGCAATAGTGCAACACCACTCTGTTGAGATTCACAGCAGGTCCATGGGGAACCACCTGAATCCCAAAGAAGTGTGAAAACCATCCCTTGAAAACACATGCACCGATACTGAGTTTTACATAGCCCTCTTTTAGACACAGGCTGAAGCTAGAGGTGCTGCTCTTTCAACAGAAGCGTTCTCTCCCTAGGAAAAAAAAAAAAATTAAGCCAGCCTCTTCCAGACAATTATTTCCAGGCCACACAGCAAGACAACAACTTTATGTTCCAATTTCTCTGTTTCCAGGATGATTTAAAAGGGAAGGTCAAAATTCACATCTGCACTCAGATTTTAGTTTTGTTTGCCTTTGCTGTTCCTGGCTTGA
Organism: Ceryle rudis; assembly: GCA_033439905.1. NCBI lineage: Eukaryota > Metazoa > Chordata > Aves > Coraciiformes > Cerylidae > Ceryle > Ceryle rudis. The sequence continues at coordinate 2,830 of JAAGNO010010147.1, forward strand.
GTGATCATGTTCAGCCAACTGCAAAGATGTATCAAAAGTCCATGTTTGGATCTCTAAAAGCCAACTATATATGACCAGTACTCAGGTTTAGTGGACCCATCAGTAATTAACCTAAGCATGTTAAATGGCTAGGCCAAGTTGGGCTGAGACACCTAGCATTAACAACATTTCACTGTTCCTTTTTGTACTGAAGTGTTCATAATGTCTTGCCAGATGCCTGGTGCAACATAAACAAAATGTTCCTATTCTGAGAAGCTTTAAGAACACCTACAAAAAGATAGGAAGAAATAGGTACGTATTTCTAAATACAGATCAACTAGGTTTCCTCAGGGAGTGTGGTAAAGTGAGGTTTCCAGGGATGTTTGAAAATGGGAAGTGTCCTTGTGCTGCAGATGAGCTCAGAGGTGAGGAACGGGCCACAGTCACATAAAACGATACATAGGGTCTCTTGGTGAAGAGGCCAACAAATACACGTGTGAGAACTTTTGTGTTTTGAGAGCAAAGATTTACTAAGAATACAGTATTATCTTGAGCTGTAGCCTCAAAATCAGTGTCTGTGATGCTGAGGGGCTCCAACCATCTCTCTTTCTTGGCAAACCCATTCCTGTTTGCTTGTGAGATGCCTCTTCTGCTACATAGGCTAATGCATGTGTCATAGATGAAGATACTGCCTTGATATGCTAGCCGAAAAATCCTACCTGCTTTTATCTTGGGCACGTGGAGCTTGACAAAAATGGCTTCTTCAATCAGCAGCACATTAGCTCTTATCCCCCTCCTCTAGCTGACATCTTCCATCACTGAGCTGCTGTTCGCATTGATCTGCTTTTTTGTTTTCAAACAGATTATTCTTTCATCAAGAAAGGTCAGCTTCTGCTGTGGGCAGAACATCAGTAAACACACTAGAGAAAAATGGAAGGGTTAGTAATATGAGTTTATCTTCCCAATAAGTTCCTATTCGAGAAAACCAGGCAACAAACATCTTTTTCTCCCCAGTGACATTTCTCTAATAACCATTTCATAGTAACAAGGCTATGAACAAAAGAATCTTAATAGCTTTAGGGTGTTGTACTCTTCAGTCACTGTTCAAGGTGGATGGATTTAGACGATAAGGATCCCAGCTACTACTAGCATGTTTAGCAGAAGCAGCAATAGTTAAACAACATATTAAAATATGTCTGTTAGGAACTGCTACAAAGCAGCTTGAAGTCTGTGCCATTTTTTCCATTAACTTTTAAAAGCCTTCTTCTAGGCCTTTAAGTCAAGGTCTGTATTGTAGTTATTCCATTAATCTATTCTCTAGTGAGACAGAATAATAGGAGAGCATTACGTCCTCTTTCCAGATGAGAGGACCAAGGAAGGTGTAGCCCCATTTGGTGGTCGTCAGTTAGATCAATCATAGCTATGGGAGCACACCTTCTTCCATGAGTCTGCACCATCTCTTCTGACTGATGCGGTGGCCAAATCCTGAAGTGTCCTTATAAAGCTGTGGGCTCTACCAAGTCATAAATGAGATCGCATTTTAATTAAAATGTTATAAAATATACATGGCACAGTAACACTTAATATTTAGGAAACTCTACTAGGAATAACTTAAGAAATTGTTGTGCAATATTTAAAAGCTGTGATATTTCACCTAGTTTCCTGCCAGTGTTGTTGGAGTGTCCTTTCTCCAGAGCCCTTCCTTGGTCCACATCCTAATTCTTGTGGCTATTTTCACAGCAAAGCTATGCATGTATTTCACCGTGGAGCTTATCTTTATTGCCATCAGTGGGTGTATCATGAACACCTCACCTATATTGTGGGCTCCCTTGCTTCATGAGTAACCTTGTTAAACTCACCTAGATGCTTGTGAAGTTGGTTATCCTGTGGATAGGAGCCAAGATTTAATTTCTGGCTTGAAATTCATCACTCCTGCTTACAAACAGTATCCTTCCTTTTAGCTTTTATTTATTACTCTTTTAGTAAATGTATTATAGTGGAAGGAATTATCATGACAGCTCGGGATAAAAGTGTCCTTGACATATAACCATTATCATTTCTTCTCCTTATCATGCGGCAAAATGAGACAGATTAATTTATGATTCATGCTGTGTAAAGGACTTGCCTATGTTCCGTAGAAATGTTTGTGAATTTCCTCCTGGCTTTGGACATCTGTGGGTTGGCCAGTGTGCCCATAAACAGTGGTCTCCAAGGGGATGTCCTGACTGGGGACAGCTGGGGTTCCTTCCCGCTTATTCCCCTGCTGTATTCCTTCCTTTGCCATCAAATGTGTGATGGGAGCTGTGAAAGAAGCCTAGAAACCAGCCCATCTATCCTGCTCCTTCTCTCATTTGGTAAATGCAGAGACTGGGGTAAGGAGCTCTACTAGTAATATGCCCTGACAGGGTGTACGGCTTAACAGACTTTTTTTAGTCTGTAGAAATGATGATCCCCTGATTATTCCCATGTTTATCTATTAAAGGATGATGGTTCTGCGTACAATTGCAGCAAATCCAAGTCGTCCTTTGAAGGCAACACTGTTAAGGTCTTTCTGCATGAACCCCAAATACTTTGTTTTCATTATTTAGTCTCTTTCTGACTATGGGAAACATCAATAGTGGTTGCTAGTGGCTGTTGTAATCACTTTGTGGCAGGTGATATAGTAGTAGCCTGCACCGAATTCGTTCTCCCTTTACGCTGGACACATAGTTTATCCATAAAACTAACAGTTGCTCCACACTCAGTTTATCATCCTTGCTCTTGAAAATAGAAGCTGATTTTTGAATACGCTGCAGTGTGCGCTAAACTCCCTGTTCACTGCAGCAAAAGCTGATGAGTAACTGTGGGGTTGGAAGAGGTGGCTACATAGGTAGCAAAGAATGCCAGATACGTTTGGAAATGTATGCTTTGGAAAATGTCTCATTTAAGGTGTCTAACACTGAGCCTCAGAATTGCCAACTCCTTTGGAAATTTTGGCTTTAGTGATGTGAATAGGGCACTGCTGCCCTCTCCCCTCTCTAGGGAAGTGGGACTCTGTCATGTTACTTGATGCAGCTTGTATCCATCTGGCACTGCAGCCATCTAGACTCAATAAAAGAAGGCGCAAAAAGGGAAAAGCAGAGAAAGATGATCTTCTGAAATTGTACTACCTTTTGTTATCAGTATGTGATCAATGCTTTGGTAATTGGTGACAACAGCTGAGGAAATGCAGGTTATTACAGGAGGTGAATGTCCCTATCTGTCATCTTGAGTCCCACTTGCTTATCTTCAAATTGGAGCATGGGGTCATTAAAGTACCATAATATTACTGCGTTGATGGAACAGGCAGTCTGCTGAGTTCTTGCATACCAGATGGTAAATGCAGCTTGAGTTGGCAAATTGTTGCTCTTCTTCCTGCCATACAAAGGCTTTTTATCTAAAAGTGTAATAAAAACAGAACAGAAAACCGAGGAGAAATTTCTTTAATCAAGCATGAGAGATTTGACAAAAAAATAAATAATAACAACAAGAAAAAAACCTTAGAAGTAAAAAAACAGATTCTGCTCCTGTGCTTTCTGATTTATTCCTTTTGCATGAGAGCTCTGAGGACCAAAGCCTGCTGATTTTACTGTACAGGAGACCCTCCTGACCTCAATAGGAATTTATTAATAAAATAAGGTACCACTGAGCATACGTCTGTCCAGCTTTATCACAGTGGCTTCTTTTACAAATATTTCTGAAATTCTGCAGTTTTCTTAGAATAATGGGAAGGGATGAGAGTTTTTAAAAAGGTAGAATTAATGAACAAAAGTTGATAATAGGACCAGTCTTGTTGATAATTGGTCTATAAAAGTGAAATTTTAAAAATTTTGGAGTTGCTTCTAGATACAAGCTTTGTCACTCCAAACTAGACAACACAAGTCCTTGGAAGTATGCTTTAGAAAGCAGTCCTGTCCTGGTGGGGGATTCATCAGAAGGAAAGATAAATCTTTCCATCTCTAATTTCAAGAATATAGGAATCTTCTGGGGCCTCACAAAAATAAAGAAATTACAGTGCCTCTCCAGAGCACACAATGTGCCTTGAAATGCAATCATAAAAACCTCTGCAAATCTAAATCCCAAAGGCAATCAACATATTTTGGTGGAAAACTTGAGAGCCTTCAGTTGCCTAGTCTTCACTATAGAAACAAATAAATGCCACTTGTCCTGTAATTTTCATCAGGGGATATAAATGCGTTTGGTTTTATATGTTCTCAAAGATGAGGGCTCCAATTTCTATGAGTCCAACATTTCTTCTTGGTGGTATCACTCATGGCCACTTCTTGTAATGCATTTAGACATTGTGGGGACTGCTTTCTTCTGTGAATGCCAGGGCAGTCTCTGACTTGGTGACATTCATATCAAAATGCAGAATATAATTTCTCTGATGTGCTTCTTTTCAGTAGCAAATCTTCCCAACACATAACACATTTCTTCTTGCATGAATAGGGATATAAGTAAGTGAAGTAATTAATGGTAATTTTGATAGAAAGGATTCTGTAAGACATGGTGTGAGCACCCATCAAACTGCCCTCTGCCTCTTGCTTTCCATAGCACACCCTGTACCCTACTCTCAGAGCCGTTGCTCTGTGGCTGAGAACACAACAATGGTTGTACAGGGTTGGGCCAACAAACCCACCTACCTTTATGTCTCTTCTCTGGCAATGGTGCCAAAGCAGATGGCTAAGGAAGAGTAAAGAAAAGAGCAAGCATCTAATGATACTTCTACTCTCTAATGATTTGCAGGTTGGGGATTTCCTGAGCCAGAGTATGTATCATTGACTTTGGAAAGTGGGCCATTTGCCCCAGATGAGTGGTTTGTGATGTGATTGCCCCATTCATTGAGCTGGCACTGTTTAGAGAGCATTTTGATCAAGCCAGATTCTTGCCTCAAACTAGAGTGCTCATTTGAGTCCTGATTATTTATCGTTGTTGTGAGTTTTCCTGTTTGTGGCCTTCTCATTTAATGATGAGTGCTGCAGATGGCTTATAAATTGAGACATATTTTAAACTAAGTATGAAGCTGGTTGTGTAACCTCAGCTGCCTTGGGATTTGTATTGGGGAAAAAAAAAAAGAAAGCATTTCCCTGCAAGTACTCAACAGACAATCACTGCTCGGTGAATGAAGGCATGGATGTCATCTTACATCAGCTATACTTGCTTACATTCCTTGTGGCTGGAGGCAGAATTTAAGAAGCCATTGGAGTTGGCTGATAGAAGGAGGTAATAAAACAGCAGAGAAGGAACAAAGAAATGCAAACTTAACCAGATAACAGCATCACTCTAAAATGAGCTCTTCCTAAGTTCTGTGTTTTTAGAGAAAAGAAATTCCTTACCTTCTGTATTATGTTTTTTGCTGCAAAGACAGGAAAAAAAGAAAAAAAAAATCCCTCCTGTGTAACTTCTTTCATGGCAGAGGAGACTTTGATTGTCAGAGGAAACATTTTTAAGAGCTGCTATGAAGCTCCTCACCTCCTTTGTAAAGACCCCAGTTTGCTTCTCTGTTTATTCCTTGCTGGTGCTCAGTAGCAGCATTTGTGATAAGTCTTTTTACCAGCCACCAATAAGAAGAGAATCTCCATTATTCTGACAAGTAATGACCTGACTTCATGTCATGACCTCATGACATTGTAGCTGTATTGCATGGTGTGGGGTAGTGGGAACAATACCAGCAAGGTCAAGGAATTCCAGTCTGATGGAAAATGGTGCAGACCTTCTTCTCAGTGACCCAGCAACTCCTGCAATTGCATTTCACTTGCAGACCTGGTTTTCCTTCAGCTATTAAACAAGATCGTGTTGTAACCCTGTAGCTGGCTTGGGCCTGAGCTAAGTACCAGATGGCTGTGAGGAGGGCAGTTCTCAGAGGTGCTTCTGTGGTGTCACAGTTCAGATGTGTTCTCAACTAGGAATGTTTTATTCTAAATTTTTTTCAAAAGGTGTGCTGTGATTCTGGGCAAACTCCCTGTGAACTGTCGTGCACCTACCCCTGTCTGGGCAGAATGAAATAGTTTGACTATTGCTTTCTATACCAGAAACCCGAAATAATGTGTACTTGAAATTCTTGAAGGCTTTCAAGAAGAAAATTTGTTACTTAGAGCAAGACAGTTAAGGTTACTTAGTACTATGCATTTAGTGTCATTTGAGAAGCTGTAGGGTACTACCTGGTCTTGAGCTGTCTCTCCACAGGGGTGAAGACCCCTCATGGATCCTGTGCCTTATTTGCTAGATCTGTGTGGAAGTCTCAGATGCTCCAGGACAGCCCCATACAGCTGAGTCAGGGCAAGTGAAAATAGCCCTCAGCTATGTCTGCTTGTCCCGAGGTGGGACATGTATGTGCTCAAGCTTTTCACCTGGTGGAAAGTGATTGCAGTGTAAGGACCAACACAGTGGGGAAGCATAAAGCTTCCCCTGCCCGGTTCTGTGGCCCAGTTGCAGGAAGCCGCAGAAACCTGGCAGAGGGCAGTCAACAGGCCAGACTTAAATATGACACCAGTAAAAGTATTACCTAAATAAGAACTGAACTAAAAAAATAGTGTAAAGTCATTGTGGCTTAGGTCACTACAGCCTCATTCTTGAATATCCTCTGGCTGCCTTCTGCTGTTTTGGCAGCACAAAGCTGCTTCAGCCGAGCGCAAGCAGCTGTACTAGGTTACAAACGCTTTTATGTTTCTGGAAGAAGCAGTGCGCTGGTGGAGCAGGCTCGTTCACTGCTGCATATTGATTTTCACCAACGCAAAGTGGGTGTAAAACACTATCTGATCGATCCTGGCCTCTTTCTTGCTGCGCAGAGGGGTAACACCCCAGGGAGGTTGAGAGTTTAACAGAGCTGTTTTGATGAAGCCGCTAACAAAGAGAGAAAGTTAGCTCTCACCAGCCCTTCAGACTGGATCTCACTTTCTCTTTCACAAGGCATGTGCTGTGGAGGATGGTGGAACTCCATATTCAAGGTGGCTTCTGACTGAGACTACAGCGTATGAAAGAGTTTCTAACTGGATGACAGAAACCAGCCCTTTGAAACCCAATCGCCAAACGCTGCCTGAGCAGAAAGAAGCATTACAGCATGGGCTGATTTGTTTGCACATAGAGAACACAATGCCGGTGGCAGCTGCTTTCTCATCCTGGGAACTAATTTAGCATCCCCTTCCCTGTATGACTCAGGCAATAAATTACACTTTAATCTAAATCTTGTACATTATTCCTACTACAATAGCTGGGCAATTTCCCTGTTTCTTTTTTCAGCATCTCCCTTGGATCCTCTTTATCAGCTATAGTTTCATATTAATTAAGTTATTTGGTATACCAGGTAAGACATTTATGCTCAGCATGAAAATGAGCAATACACAGGTAGTCTCCTGGACATTATTTCCCTGTCAACCAACACAGCAATTAGCTTAAGCTGCAGATTTACCTAAAGGAAATAAACAAAGATGATGTGAGGAAGTATCCTAGCTGGAGGGGGTAATTTCCTGAATATTCTGCCCATTCTTTACTCATCAGCTTTCAGTCAGCCAAACGTGCACTCGAGATTCCTGCGAAAAGGCACGACAGACAAACAGATTGAGGAAAGGGACAAGAGAATTTTTGTCACCCACCAAATGAGTTGGACCCACAGCCCAGCTGTGGCACAAGTCTCTGCTGCAGTGAGATTATTTGTGGACAGGAGCACGTCTTCATGGAGATCTTACAATGCCCAGCTCTTGAATATCCTGTAGCATGCCGATCAAAGGATGCTACAAATCACGGAACTGAGGGCTCACCTTGAAGTCACTGAACGAAGTTAGACAAAACAAGCATTTAAATACTGTATTTCTGCAATTCAAGTGAATTGCCTAGATTTTGAGCGATTCTTTGCTCTAGTGAGTCTGAAGAGTATTCCAGTTTGGACCAGAGGCTGTTGTCATCAAAGCTGGTCTGCAGACGCATGCACAAAGTTTATATGAACAATAAACACCACAATGAAAAACAGTGAACGCAGAATATTCTCGGTAGGCTTTTGTGGAAGGGATAGCTTCTACAAAATCCCAGTGAACTGAAGAGAAGCAGATGTTTTAATTCTCTACAAGGAGGCTATGAAATGAAATTTTGATTTGAGTCTGGCTGCCATTTGTCTGTGTTCACCTTCATTGTTATTGTGCATCATATGATAGTGATACTCTTGGGGCATCCAGAACACCAGAGTCCCTCTCACAGGAGGCTCTGAAATGACTCAGTTACAGTTAATGGGAAACCTAAACTAGTAGGAATGTTGAAATGTTTAGTTTGGATCAGAAACTGTGGAAATCTTTGTTCAACATGCAACATTCATGCACATTTCCATTTTCTGATGATATTTTCCTCTATTTCCTATTGGTGGCATTTGCATTTAATAGAATCGTAAAATTTCAAAGCTTAAATAAAGTGAGATGAAAACAAATAAACAGAAGTAAGAGCTGTACCCTGCCTGTCTTGGATCATTGTCTGGTAGGAGGTGCCACAGGACATGATAAATCATCTGTGTGTGACCTCAGCAAGTGGTCACAAGAGCAAGGCACAGCCCTGCTGTTCACAACAGTGCTGAACCAAGTACTCCTGTCAATGTAAACAATGCAGGTTATCCCTGGATGGTTTATTTGCTTTACAAAATTAGTCTTAACCAAGTTAGGAAAGAATACATCTTTGATTTAGTGCTTTTTATACTGCTGTGTATGATTTTCACTTTCGACTTGAGACACACATGTTAATCTACAGGACTACTATATCATTGAGATTTATTCATAGCAGTTTCCAGGCAAATTTCATATTTGTGTTGCAAGAGAAAGAGCAGAAACCTGTCTGAGGCATGTAAGAGTGAAAGGTAGAAATAAGAAGCCATAATTTTGTTTGTTTGTTTTCCTTTTATATGAATGACTACACATTTATGTTATTGTATGGGCTTCAGTAGAAATAGTAAGCAGTCTTCAAAAGGAGAATGACACTTACCATGCATAATTTCTTCATGAAGCTAGGACTGTCTGTTGTTTTCTCTTCGTTTCCCTAACTCTGGATCATCTTCAGCTCTTCCAGGGCCTCTCCAACCTTCTTCATGTGTCACCAGCAGATCCTTCCCTCCAGGGTCTCCCTCGTTCCATCCCATCCTATATTTTGGTCGGTTTTCTCTGATGCAATCCCAGGTCACTCGCTGCCAACTCACAGTTACACTGTTTGAGCTCCCTAGATGCTTGTCCTTCCTCCCTCTGTCCCTCCCGGCAGGTTTGGAGAGCCCACGTTAGCAACCACCTCACAACTGCAGCCTGTCAGTGCCCCATCAGGCAATGTGTGTGAGTAAGAGGGACTTCCAAGATGAGTTGATTTATGTTCTGTGGTTTTAAAATCAGTCTGAATCCAGCTAGAGTTTCTATGCCACAATTATCCTCTTCCTCTTTGCTACTTATATGGCACACCTGCTTTTTATATTAAATTGCAAACTCTTCAGGGAGGCAAGTTCTTTTTTTAACTTAGTGTATAGTGCCTAGTTTCAGGTTGTTTCAGGGGGAATTTGTCTGCTACTGCAATATAATGATTAAATAACAATGAAAGGAATCTCTGGGGCTAACGCATCTGCCTAAAATCTGGATTTTCACCTGGAAATATATTGCTTCGTGCCTAAACCCAGGCTTTGCTGTGGTTGCATAATGCCATTTCATGAAAAGAAAACTGCACCGCAGCAAGCTACGGGATATTGATCTCTCTGGGAAATATGAAGAAAAGCAGCAAAATTAGAAAAAAAAAAAAAAAAAGGAATTAATTTATTTTTCCCCAGCATTGAATGCAAAATGATACGAGGGATCTCTGGAAACATGAGTTAAAAAACATCATGTCCAGGGCTGTCCATCTGAGTATCTTATGTCAACAGCAATGGATCTAGAGAAGATACTTGGGATTTTTTTCTGCCTGACAGTCTCAACTGACAGTGGTTGGGTTGTCCATCTTTTACAGCTGTGTGAGGGAAAAAGGTGGGTGTCACCCAGTTTCATACGTACGGTACTGAACATTTCTCCCTAATGTGAACACATGGCTGGTCCTGTTCCTCCAGAGGTGGAAAGCTTGGGTCCATCTTTGTGGAGCTCAGAGTTCTCAGCTTTCTTTGCCTGTGACTGGCTGGTTAATGCTTTGCAGCCTTTATTGCTACAACAGCTTGTCTCCTTGTTCAGAAGTTATACTTTATTTCAAGTATACCTACATGGTAGTTACATGTGTAAATTCATTGTTTTGGTATTTTCAAATGAGAGGTAATACCCAGTTACTGTGCAAATGTTGTCTCTCTCCCCTGCTGCTTCTGTTTCTTCCTCTCTTGGGGGTGAAGAAAAGTGGAAAGACGTGGAGACAAATCGACTTCAATTTCTTGTTCTAAGTGGGCAGTCTCCTCAGCATATTCTTGTGTGGATCCCTTCCAGCTGCCTCAGTATGCTCACGCCAGCTACCAGACTTATGCAGACTGCACTACAATGGCAAAGTCTCTGGTGTTGGTCATGGAGAAAGGTAGTATTTTCCTAGTGGTTTGATGTCTGTTTTTCAAGTGTTTTCCTTTGTACCTGAGTAGTGATAGTTGAAAAATGGCACATTAAGACGAGGATAGTAAGGAAATCCAGTTAAAGATGATGTTGGGGAAGTACCCATGTACAATATTTACTGTACACATGTACGCTATTTACAAAGTGGGTATCACACATCCTGGAGAACAGAAGGATCAATTTGTGTTTAATGGCTGCATTATTTAATACATGCCACTGGAAAACTGACCTGAAATGGAGACAGAAGTTCATTCATGTTTGTTGTAAGCACCTTTGGGAAGAGTGGCTTTGCCTTTCTCTGAGAAGATGATAGGCCCCCAGTGAGCAAGTGTCAGGGCTCAGTTACATGCAAACTCCTTGAAACCCATAGCAGACCTCAACTCAATTTATTGGTCACTCTCTCTTTAGCAGCTGAATGGAGGAAGATGTCAGATGTTGCCCAATTTCACAGTTAATGGCTTGAACTTGTTTCCAACGTAAATATTGGACAGCTTCTAGGTCTTGGTATTTTTCCATCTCTCTCACACTCTCTTTCTCAATCTCTACAACAGCAAATCAACTGGGAGTGGGGGGAGGAGCTGTGAACTCCTTCACTTCAACATGCTGTGCTCTGAACCACGTACCTGGAGTCATGGGACTTGGATGGGATCAGGTGTTTTGAGTGAATGAAGTTACCTTTGGTCCTAGATGCTTGCAGTACATTCTCACATTGGCCACATCATATTAGATAGTCCTTAAGTTGCTCAGGATACATGATCTTGGGAGGTAACTTAATGGAATCTGGGGATTGTTTTCAAACCTCTGCTGTGTTGTGCATTTGAGGAGTCACTTTCTTCTTTCCACCTTTTTCTTCTCTGAGTATTTCAGTCTCAAGTAACATATCTGAGCTAGCTGTGTTACCTTGTAATAATTTCAGGTGTGATGTTTTCAGAGTGGTTCTATTGATTTCCTCACTTTCCTGGCTTAACATTTTTGAGGAAGCATCGATGAAACTTTTTCCCACCATTTGGGCATAAAAGGTCCAGCTCAAGTGAGGTCTGCAGATAACCATGATTTATGGCGTCCTAGAGTTTTAAAGTACCCCAAAGCCCATATTTTCTGTCTTGATCTCTCAGGGCTTGGCTCTCTTCTAGGCATTATCAACTTAATTGGAGGCAAACCAGAACAATGTAGTGGAGGATTTAACTTTCTTTCTCCAGTGATACAAATTGTACCTTTTGGGAGGCAAAATTTAATTTTAGAGAGGTAAAGTATAGAGCAGACACATGAGGTAACATGAAGTATTGGGGTTAAGAAAGGAAATTGGTGTGAGCAGCAGCACAAACTCTCGGGAGCACTCTCACACAGCACACGGATGCACCCTTGCTTTCCCTTGTCACGCTGGAACAAGGAAAGTGAGGCACCCCATTAAATGAAGTGAGATGACAATGTCTGCAAATAAAGCCTTACTTCTAAGCAGTCGAGAAAAAGTGCATCAGCAACAGTTGCTCTGAATGAATAATGTCACCTGAATTTTGTGATTGTATAAAATGATTAAGTGACTTTGTACTTTCTTCTCTTTCACTGAAATGAAACAATACATTTTCATTCAGGTCTTTTAATGGTATATTTTTTTATACTCTGAGTTGTGATAAATTCCCTTTGATTCCACAGAACAGATGATAAGAGAGAGAATTAAAAAAATCCAAAGCCTTGTAGTTAAAAGACTCAGGTGAATTAAACAAGAAATAAGGTTTAAATCAGCTGAATCAAATTACCTCTTGGTTGTGAAATTGCCTCTGCGTTGTGAATCAGAAGATTTGGTTCCTGTTTCTCATGAACATTTATTTTTGTTTTTCAGCCCTAATAAGTTACTTTGTACTTGCTAATACTGCAGTTTCATCTGAGTTTTGCAGATGAGCTCCTCTCCTTGTGAGGCAGGTACATACCGTCTTCAGTTTACTGATGATTAAACCAAGGCACAGAGCAGCTGAAGGTCACACAGAGGATGAGCCAGGACAAATCCAGTAAGCAAACGTAGGACTCTATGCCTTGTCTAACCTATAACAGCTTGACAAGCAAGTGAGCTCATTTCCACAGGGTCCTAAGTGTGGCTTGAGGTCAGTGGTGGTACGTTTGTGTAATTTTAAAAAAGATTTTTTGGTAGATTTGGGTACAGTATGAGCACACTGTTGGATTTTAACCCCTTTCTTGATTCCAGCTAGGCTTCAGGCTTCAAAAGCAGCATCCAAAGAGACAGGATGTATTTTTATTTGCCTTAAAAAGAGCAGCCAGCATGACATCATCCCCTTCAATTAGGCAGGCACTGATCCTTGCAGTGGAGGGGGAAGGAAAACATTGCCATCAAATCTGTTGCTCCAGAGCAAGCTCTGTGGGTGTGAATAATGTAAATCATGAAAAGGGAAAGATCTTCAGTAGGAAACAAATAGTGGTGTTTCAGAAGGGAATTCTCTTGCTTTGGCTTTGCAGGGAATAAAGAAGGGAAAGCTGCAGGAGTCATGAGAAACCAAAGCCCTGTGAAATACTCACAGGGAACAAATGGTGGGTAGCTTTAACAACCATTTTAGCAAGGTCAGAGAAGAATAAAAGGACTTATTGAGTTCACTTGCGGAGACAGAGTTCACACAGTGCTCATTTGGCTGGCAGAATGGAAAATGGCAGCAATCCTAGGAGTTAAAGAACAACCCTTGGGCTGCAGACACATAATTACGTGCCAATGAGGAATACAGTTTATTAGGGACAGCAGAACAGAACCAGCTCTACTTTGTTGTCATGTTTTGCCATGTTCTCCATCCTGAATGTTCTAGTTGCTTTTGGATACATCTAAAATTTCCTGTAAAAAAATGTGGTAGTTCCATCCTCATTTCCAAGTCACACTTCTTCATGAGCTGCCATATCTCTGCTGCACAAAAACATCTTCAAGGATAGTAACAAGATACAGAGGGAGATTGAGGTTCCATTGATACAAGAGTAGTTATTTCCAAAGGTACTGAAATTTCTTCAAAGCAAGAAGCTGCTTCAGTTCAAAGAGTTACCCAACGTTTGCTCATTCTTGCCACTGTTCATTCACTAAGCAACTGCCATTGTGTTTTTTATTTAGGGTAGGAAATACCCTGGCATGACAGGGCCTATGCAACAATAGTGCCCTTTCTTAATGCCTACTGTGTTTTTTCACTCCTGGCTGCAAATAGTGGAGGAGGCATAGATTTGAGACTCCTTTTTCTTCAGTGAACACCAGATTATCATGGCCTCCATGCAGGGACTCAAAGAACATTGCCAGAAATCCATACAATTTACCACTGAGCTTCTCACTGGTTGTAGCACAACCCCACTTGGCTCACACATTATGGTCCTCTTAAACTGGACACTCTTGCTGAGCTTTCCCCAAGGGAACTGGACTGCAGGAGGGTCAGGGATGTGGCACTGCACCATGGCAATGTGTGGGAGCTCTGCCTTTTGTGGCCGTGGCAAATTATCTAGGGATGGACGCTCATCAATAAGCACATACGCAGATCACAAATGATTGCTGGGGTATATAAAGGCAGCTTGACTTCTCTTTGGGAGGCTTTAGTGTGCCTCTCTGTGAACATATTCAGTGCAAGTAAATTATCCTGCTGTGTTTAGACTTGTTTGATGTGTCTGACACAAATCTAGCCAGAACTAGCCCAATCTCCTCTCTGGGGAGCTGTTGCTTGTGCCATGTTTGTGGCCATGTTCTGGAGGAGGCCATGGGATGGCCAGGATGGGGTGGGGTTGTGTGTTGTTCAAAACTTCACTGCATCTTGCCAAGAACAGTTTATGGGGGAACTTAATAAGCACCCTGAAACCTAGCCTGAGTAAAACCTGATTCTCTAGTGCAAATACTTCCTTCGTGAACAGGATAAGATATATTCCTGTCCACTACTATGAACGGACCCTACTTCCAGCTCTGTGGAAAATGCATCAGAAAGGGCAGATGTTTGATTGGATCTTGCTGAACTTCAGCTCCCTTGTCTTTAAAAGGTGAAGATACCCACGGTTTTAATTACTTGAAGTCTCTGGGTTGGACCTGTTTGAATTCTGTTCAGAATGAAAGCCTGAGATACTGTGGATACTCTGAGATAGAGTCTTCCAGGCAAGAAGAGGGCTGAAGAATAACAGGATAATATGCATGTGAAGGCACATTTAAATCTGTCCTAGAGTAGAGGCTAAAGATGCCCAGTTACTTAAACCAGGTACCTCAAACATCTCTGGGTAATCAAGGTCTTAGTTTTCTGTTATACCCAAGATGGAGAGATAGAGGCACTGGCAAGGTTGCTGTAGACTATTTATCTTCCAGAGTTCAGAGAAAATGTGACTTGACAGTCATTAGTTTTACTTGCTAACAAATAAATTTGATATTGCATGTTGTGAGTGTGACCTGTGTTTGAGCCAATTCTTGGAGCCTTCCAAATGCAGGTTCATGCAGCCAGGTGTATACAACATCATTTCCAAACGGATCCTAGGACCTTATAGCTAGGCACCTCCTGCTTCACTTGCCCTCTAAAAGAAGACCTAAACCATGTCTACTGAGTCAGGTGGCTTGGCATTTTTTTGTACTAAGCATCTGTAGCAAATGGGGTATTGCAGGACATTATAGCAAAGTCAGTGAGGGCTTATGTTGCTAACAATTAAATCAACTAAAGTTTCTATCTGGCTTTAATAAGAGCATGATAAGGTCAGTGTTGGGGGCATATTCAAAGCCTCCATGGGATCTGGCATATCATACTCAAGTTTTTTAGCATCTGCTAGCCTTAATTGATTTGCACACAGGACAACAGATTGACTGGGATGTTCTGAGATGCCATATTGTCAAGCCCCACCAGTTTTATGGACATTGCACTAGAAATATCTCTTCTTGTTTGCACATCTTTCATCATGAAAGACCAAGCTGTGTAGAAAGAAGTAAGCCAAGTTCAAGCTGTGATTTCTTCTGCCAGGCTAGTGCCCAGCAGTTCTATTAATTACGTCTCTTCTGGATAGGGAAAAAAGGGCCAAACAAATGAACTTAAACAACACATGGAGAGGGAGTAACTGTACAACTATTTCTTTAGTTCAGAGCCATCCAGCTCCCTGACATTATTTATGTGTTATCAGATGTGGGTTTACTGCTATATGAAACATCTAATTCCTGAACAGAGAGGCAAGATATTTTAAAAAGTGCTTTAACAGCTTTTACCCACAAGAAACGGAGTTCCATAGGAAACACAATTCCATGTAAAATGGCTTGTGTGGCAGACAGAAAGACTGAGGTGAAAGAGGGCATCCGTGGTGCTCTTCCACAAGTGTCAGGCTGTCTGGGACTTGTGGTCACCCAGGTCTGGCAGATTTTATTCTCCACATCACCTTGAAAAGCCTGCTTCAGTTACCTTCCCTTTCTTAGCAGTGATCTTGCCTTACAATTGTCCTTAGCTCTGTGTTAGATGACAGCATGTTGCACCTAAACGCAGTGCTGAGAAAGTCAGTGGCATTTTATGGCCACCATATTTCCT